>ML820555.1:61001-76587 GCA_009831015.1 Picea engelmannii
TTTGAGGAAGGCGCACTTGCTTGGAGAGGAGATTTTTGGCAATTTATGGTGTTTTTCTTGAAGGAAGGTTTACAACTAGGGTTTGCATGTTATTTTCTTGGTGATTTGTAAGTATTTTTCTGCAAAACTTCTTGATTGAATGGCTATAGTTTAATTTCTTGCATTTATTTATAAATATTGTTGAATCAAAACCCTAGGGGACAAACACACAAGTAGGTCATTGTGCCATGTCCCCTGATAGAAAAACCTTTTAGCCATTGAAGAAGAAGAAGAGAGCCTAGCCATTGCTACACTCTTTCTTTCTTCTTCCCTTAAGCTAGCCGTACTTTTAAACTTCAAGAGAAAAAGGATGTCCCAGGCCTAGGTTATCTACACCTAGGGTCGTTTTTCTTTTAGGGTTTGATGAAAGAGCCTTGCATTTGCAACACTCTCCCTCTCTAAACTCTATTGTCTTGATTTTACTTGTCTTTGAGCTAGCTAATTGTCGGGAAGGAGGAGAGAGCACGAGGCCTTGCTTAAGCAACACCGGAGTGAGCCTCTCTCCCCTAGGGTTCTGTCTTTAAGGCCCTGCCATTGCAACACCTTGAAACCTTTCCCTCTTGTCCTCTGAATCTCATCCCCTTCAACTTGTGCGTCCTTCATCTTTTGACTCCATAACCCTAGGCACTGATCTTTAGCCCCCAACGTTGAAGTGAAAGTGACAAACGAACTCTTAAAACTCTTATAAACTGAAACCCTAACTAACTATTAACCCTAATAAGGCTGATGTCATCCTTGTTATTCCATATTGACGCAGCAAGTCTTCTTCATAGGCAACTAGATGATGGTTTGAAGCAGTTATTGAGTAAGGGATTGATTGGATACACTGTTTGCTACATCATCTTGACATTTATTGATGAATTGATATTGTTCCATTGATATATTAATAAACGTTGATCTCGTCAATATTTGTTGCTTATGTATTGTTATCAGATAGTTATGAAGTACTAACCCTTTGAAATCATAGCCTGCATATTTGTCTTCTGTTGCTTTGTTTCGGGCAGGTGTTCTCATTTGGGCATACACTTCATCATTGGTTGTTTAGCCCAACTATCTGTTTTAGGTGGTAACCTGTGAAGAGGGACTTATATCTTGGCCTTTAAACCCTAGCCTCTTCAAAACTCCAGGTTACTGGGGACATCTCCCCTGGGCCCAACCTCCCTGACTAGAAAGAACCTCCCCATTGTGGTGACATTGGGTGGGGTAGGTTCCTATTACGCCAATTTGGCCTCTATCATCTAGCCCTTTTTGACCTAGCTACAAACTGTGCGATAGCATGCCTCCTCTTTTCTATTTTATACTCTTATTGGTATGCTCTCCTTGTTACTATGACATTGTCTTGGCTCTAGCAGAGGCCTACACCTAACTAAAGGAAACTCAATTTCAAGCGCTTTGTGATCACCAACAAGAACCTTGAGATTGTTATGCATTATTTTCCCAATTTCAAGGTCTTCATGCTCACTAGCAACAACAACTTGAGAACAAATGGACTTGCCAAAATTTCCTTATACTGCAAGTACTTGTTTTGCCTCAATTCCCCTCTTATAAGTTTATTTTCAAGGTTGTAGAAATTACAAGATTCGCATAGAAAAGAAAATAAAACCCCATTTTGAAGGTTTTATTACTTCAACTTTGGTTTCTCTTGTGATTTTTGGAGCTTCATCTCCTCAAATTTTACAACCTTGGGGTTTTCTTTAAACTATTTTCATTGGCCTAGGTTACTAGGTTTAGTTAAGGTAACCATAGCAATATTTGGACACTAAGTATGGTTACTTAAAAATTCCAAAAATATTTTGATTAAGACAACTAATAGTCATTAAATAGTCATGTATCATTTCAAAGTGGATTTCAAAAATGTAAAATTATACAACCTCCTTCTTTGAAAAATATGAAGTATTCCAATTAATTCATCCCCGATTGTGGTTTTAATTACTGCCATTTATCATCGATTGAGCATTAATACAATTTCCATGGGTAAATGCCATAGATAATGTTGAATGCCAAAGCCCCAAAAAAAATTTACACCCGTACAAACAATGTGATATTTGATGTGGAAATATGCATTGGTTAATATTGAGAAGTCCATCCATTATAGCATTGATAATTTTGATCTTTGTGTTCTAGGTTGCTCAGCAAGGGGCTAACAAATAGGTAAAACAATTTAATAAGATTATTCCTAATCTTTTTCCATCGCACTTTCCTCATCTCAAATCTACATTCTTATTCCATATTTAAACCTTGGTTGTAGCTATGAACATTATGTTTTTGCTAATTATACAAGTTATGATACCCTTGTCTTGATATCTTATATCTTACTTTTGATAAGAAAATAAATAATTTTTGCTTTAGATGATTATATTTAGGTTGTGATTAATACCATGCCTAATTAATTGATACCAATTAGGTTGTTTGTTTTTCTCTTTGTTGGGATTATTGTATCCACTTAGTGCCTATTGGTTGGGATAAGGAACTTTGGATCTTTTACGGATTTTTGTTGATTTTGTATTTTTTAGTTGCGATCTTAATAATATACTTAGCTAGCTCTTAAGACAAGACCGTTGCATGGTGCTACATTAGGTGTGTCACCCAAATTTGGAAAGCCCAAAAGTTAGATTTCACTTGATCTGTCTCTCTTGTCTCTCACCAGAATTAGACCACAATTGTCATTTTGTATACTTACATTAAATGTGGTTCACCAATTAAATATAGTCTATGGAACTTTCAATTTATGATGGGGCTTCTTTACATCCAGTCATGGGATTCTTGACATGTTTTATTTTTACGTGCTATTGATGTGTCATGAAGGTGCCATTACATATTTCACTTTCATTTGGCCTAATTTTTTTCTAAGGTGGAAATAATATGTTTTTATCTTATTGTTATCATGTTCATTAATGTTTCCCATTTCTATGGTGGAAGCAATATATGTTTTCCATTGTGATCATATTCATTAATATTTCACATTGCTATGTAAGAATGGAAAGGTTTGTAGTTTGCTATTTCATTGATTTTAAAACTTATGGAATATCAATTTATTTTTGTTTTTTTTTTCATTTATAAAAAACATTTTGAAATACAAATTCATATCTAAACATTTTAAAATACAAATTCATACTTAAAGGATTTTTAAATATGAGAGGAAATTGTATTTAAAGGATTTTCATATATTTAATAAAATTGCTAAAGCAACAGTGTGATTTTACGTTAATTTAGATTATAAAGAGGCAATGGTAGTGTTGAAACTTTTTTTTCCAATAGAAAATTTTCTCAAAATTATATTAGAGTATAATTTTTGTTTACATCTTCTTGTCCATAACATGGTCCCAGTCGGTAAACTAGACTGATAGTACACAATAGTCAAAAAATTGTCCAAGAATAAGCTTTCTTACATGTCTTAGTGGACCGATACTTCAAAAGGAAAAACTACAAAAACCATATTCTTAATCATAAGATATTATCCCTCGTCTTTTTACCCAGAGTCCAAAAATATTTTAAACAGTCTCATAATACAAATATAGGAAGGAAATCAAAAAAAGTTGAGATGATTCATGGGACCTGCAATCTCGTTTTCCCATTTGAAATATGTAATTATGAATTTATGCCTTCAGATTCATGAATAGTTTGTTTAGATAGTTGATTTGCCTCCTTGTTAAAACCCCTGAATATATGTTGGAAGCTAATTTCTTGAAAATTTGTAATTAATTCCTTTGTTCTATGCTTTCATCCTTCAATGGCGCTATCCTGGAGTCTTCCTCTGTTGTTTAGCCATTCTATAATTACCTTTGAGTCTCCCAGTGCCTGAATTTTTTGTAGTGACAGATGTGTAGCCAGTGTGAGCTTTGCCCAAATTCCCAAAAGTTTTGCCTTTGTATTGGTTCCTTCCCCGCAATTGAAAAATCATCTATAAAATGATGAATCTGGTGTTTTGATAACACCCCCGGCTCCACAGTGCTTGCCACTTGAATGTGTTGCCCCATCAAAACATGCAATAGAAGAACCCATATGCTGTGAAATCAGACATGCTCTTAATGGAATAATTTTTTGAGTAGATGGGTGTCTCTTGAGAGATCTGAGAGTCTTGATAACCACAGAGAGAACTGATGGAGAAGCATTCTCGAAGATTGCTTTGTTTCTTTCGATCCAAATAAACCAGAAGGTAAGTGTTGCAAGAGTAGGGGAGACCGATTTGTCCTTTGTCCATGAAGTAAAACAATCAGATAGTGTAATTCCTTTCCAATTTTTTTTAACTTCTGATTTGTTTTAATATTTTCCCAGACCAGTTTGGTGAAAGTGCACTGTAGGAAAAGGTGGTTAATATCTTCAGTGCTTTGTTTACATAAATGACAAAGGCTTGGGCCCTCCTAGCCTTTTTGTTGTAGAATATCCCAGGTTAAAAGTTTGTTTTCAGCTGCCATCCATATAAATAACTTGATCTTGAGTTGTAAGTCCCATTTCCAGATATTATATCTCCATCCACCATAAGTCGGGAAGCTCTGGGTAGAAATGAGAGCCAAGTAATCATTTTTAACCGATAGTGACCCGTAAGTATCACACTCGGTCCACATCAGTTTGTCTTCTGTATCCCAGATAGTGGCTCCAGCTCCAATAAGAGTTATTTGAAAACGGTCCCATTCAAAGGCCAACTCACCTATAAGATCCAAATCGTCGCTACAGATCCATTTTTCGGTGTGGGAGAAATTATCCAAGTGTCCTTTGGCTTGGTTGAGGACTATGATATTTGTTTTCCTTAAAAGTGTGATAAGATCATGTGAGAGATAGGATATGTCTCCCAATCATAAGATTTTGTCTCTACCAATAGAAATAAGGTGACCCGTTCCGGGGATCCAGCTAAGCCAATGGGTGATTAAGTGGACCGACTTAATAAGACTATTCCAGATCCTTGATGTTGTAGTCTGTTTGAAGGAGGTCGACCTGAAATAATTGATGGCAGTTGTGTTATGTAGATATTTATCCTTAATAACATTGTGCCAAATTCCATCCCGAGTTAGTACTCGCCAAAGTGTGTTAGCAGTCAAAGCAGTGTTGAAATGAAATAAATTGTGAAAACCCCATCCACCGCACTTCTTTGGTCTGGATAGTGTGTCCCACCTGCATAGATGAAAATCTTGTGTTTTACTGTTACCATTCCATAGAAAATTAAACATAATTTTCTTGATCTTGTTTATAACAGAGTGAGGAATGGTCTCCATAGACATCCAATGTATCGGTTGGCTCTCCAATACTGATTTTATTAAAATATAATGACCACCCAAGGATAACCATCTATTGCACCACAGTCCAATTTGTTTTCCATCTTGGCCAGTAGCCAACTCCAGTCATCTTCCATATACACCCCAGTCTTTAAATAATATCCTAGATATTTGAAGCCTATAGCTAGATCTGTAAATGTATAAGGGAGAAAAGACTTGAAAGGGGTTAAGTCCACTTCAGTTAGCCCTTCATAAAGTATGGTTGTTTTGGATTCATTAACCTGTAGACCCGAAACTGTACAGAATAATTTGATGAGTTTGTCAATTTCCAACCATTCTTGTATAGTTGCATTGGTCATGATTAATACATCGTCCACGAAGAATAAATGGAGAATTTTAATCATTCTAGACACCTTAATACCTGCTAGCTTACCTTCCCCTTTTCTTTCTTTTAATAATAGGTTGAGGCCCTCCATAACCAGGATAAATAATAAAGGGGATAAAGGACATCCCTGGCGTAAATCTCTGCCACTCCTGAAGAAATATGTAGCCTCTCCATTTAGTAACACGAAAAAAGATGAGGATACAACAAAACTCATAATCCACTTAGTCATATGTATACCAAAACCCACTTGTAATAAAATCATCCTTAAAAAATCCCAATCTATACAATCGTATGCTTTCCACAGATCCAATTTCATAACCAAGGACTTTAATTTCTTTCTTTTTATGCTATGGAGGGACTCATGTGTTGTCCCAATAGAATCTTGTATCTACCTACCTTTCAAAAATCCCAACTGTTCCGTTGAGAGTGATCTGGATAAAATAGGTTTTATCCGATTAGCAATGATTTTTGAGATTATTTTGTAGCAAAGTTTACATAATGAAATAGGCCGGAAATCCCCAAAGGTAGCTGGCTTATTTGCTTTTGGTATAAGGACAAGGAATGTAGAATTTAATCTCCCAACAATAAAGCCTTTCTATCTCGACTCATCAACCATCTCTAAGAGATCCTCCCCAACCAAATCAAAAAAGTGAGTGAAAAACTCCACAGTCCAACCATCGCCCCCTGGACTTTTATCTTTTTTGAAAAGAGATAAAACTTCTTTTAATTCATCCAAATTGACTGGACCATGAAGTGATCTAGCCTCTTCATCATTAACCAGCCTGGAAAATATACCAGTGACTTGAACTTGATCAACTATGGTAGGAAGACTCGATGCTTTGAAAAAAAAATTGAAGTAATGAACTGCCTCCTCTTTTAATTATGCACGTCCTGTGTGCAAATACCCATTATCATATGATATCTCCCAAACATGTTTTCAATTCCGACTGTGGTTGGTGTAATGGTGAAAAAACTTGGTGTTTTGATCACTACTTTGTATACAGATCACCATGATGTGTTGTCTACACTGTTTTTCACTTTCTTGTAATAGTTTATTCCTTTCTTGTTCCAATTACCAAGGAGATTTTCCACTACAGGATGTGATATATCTACCACCATATTTGATCTGAAAAGATATTTTTAAACGACAATGGTTGAGTTATTTTTCATGAGTTAAATTACCATTTAGGAATTTAATGAAAGAGGAATAATTATGAATGAAACATGACATCCATAAAGCAATACACAAAATATGAATATAAGCATGAAGAACAACAAACCATAACAAGAGAAGTTGATGACAGAGTTCGACAATCTCACCTACGTTTCCGGGCCTTTGTCTCAGTGGGTGAGGCTTTTTTATTTCTCTTCAAATATTTTCAAGTACATCGTGAAAGTTCCAATGGATTACAAAAACAAAAATGATTTGGTTGTGTTCTACCAGATCTCAAGAACCCATCAAAACTGATGACACTGAAAATGGATGTACGAAGCTCCCAAAAATGGCCCACAAAGGTGTGCTCCTCAATAGCTTCCCTGCATAACAAGGGCTTTGGCTCAATAGCTTCCCTGCATAACAAGGGCTTTGGCTCTGAACCTCTTTTATGGCTTCAAGAGCCTCTGGTTTATATAGGCTTGAAGTTGGTAACCACCTCCCAACTTCCCCCTAAGATCTGGCCTCAAAAAGGGCCCAAGATCCTCAAAAAATGGACTAAATCCCCTCAAACAGGCTTAAAATCCATTAAAATCCTAACATATAGTGGAAAAACCCACTTTAGGCATAAAATCAAGGGTGTGGCCCCCTTCCTTCATGCTCTTGGTCATGTGGAGTGCCTCCATGTGGCCTCGGGTTGGTGCGCTAGTCCTAGCCCCCCCCCGGGATATCGGCCCCCTGGTCGCATTGATTGTCATATTCCCAAAGCTTGGAGATCCATGCACTTACATATAGGTATAGCCCCTGATCTTCGGCCTGTGGTTATGCCCCTTGGTCGGCGGGCTAGCCCGATCGACCGGGGCTAACCCCATAACCTTCGTGCCACAGTTATCATATCTGGTCACATGCCCGAGTCATATGGTGGAGTACATATGCACCAGGGCTATGTATTAATTCCCACACCAACCGTATAGAGAGCAGGTTCTATGGTGATGGTATTATGGTTAATTTTTCGTCGGGGGTTGGGGCCTAACCCCAACCCTATTTTCCACCAACCACAAAACCTTTCAAACTCAAATATAAATGATGAGGTATAGGGTTAAGAAACATGGTGTAGGTAGGTCAGTATCCCGACCTACGTGAAGTCTTGGCCGCCCATGGAGGTCACGAGTTCGAACCCGGTGGACTCCAAACAATTTTTTCCAAAAAAGTTAACCAATGAATGGGTGCCACGTGGTACCATCACACTTGCCCACAAACATGCCACATGTCCATTGATGATTCACCCAGCTGTCATACCCAATCAGCACCACTATACCTGCCACGTCAGCATCCACTGTACCTGCCACATCAGCCAACTGCAACGTGTCGTACGACTATACGGCTTTGCCATGTCAGTGTGTGCCATGTGTCACCCTTGCAGTGGTGCCACAAGTCACTCCCTGACTCATCCACCTGTACTTTCCCAGTCAGCACCTGTCCATGTCAGCAAGCCAATGCACCCTGCCACATCAGTTGTACAGTCGTACGGCCTGTACAGACAATTGCCACGTCAGGACTGTACGGACTGTACAGTCAACATTTTTTTGCCTGTTTGACGAAACTGACAAAACATGATATCTTTTGCATATGAAGTTCGTTTGAGCCGTTCAAGTTGCGTTGGGTTCATATCAATGAGGCCTATGCACACGTCCGTTTTGAAGAGATTCTAAGCACATTTTTATTTTTAGACCTTTCTGAGCCCCATCTTGTCTCCGAGATCCATTATGGATCACACCTCCCCACTAAATACCTTTTGGTCCTCCAAAAGGTTACAAAATTAACCTTTACTGATTACATACTCATAAGGATAAAACAAAACACTATGTTGTACAAACATGATGTTATAACAGGTTATCATTTCAACATGTGTGATTACATTAATGGAAGCAAAATACAATGAAGATTTGACATCCACTTCTGGCAAAACCAAGTGACCGCTTTATTTCCTTCATGATGTTCCTCTTGCTTCGTTTTTTATGCCTCTTCCTTGGTGAGTACATGTGCAATCCTTTTGTCCTTCTTTGGATGAAGCTCCATATTAAGCTTCCAACATTTAGCCTTTCGATGTCCACCCCTGTTGCAATAAGTGCAGTGGTTTTTTGGCATCCAGACTTGTTTCCCCTTCTCTTTCTTTCGTTGTGGAGTTGAGTCTTTATGTTGTGTTTCCTTCCTGGTCGACATAAAATTCATATACAAAGATTGTCTCTTCCAACACTTAGACACACAATGCTTAGGTGAATGACAAAAAGTACAAGGATACATATTCCACAAGTTTTGGATTACATGATTATGCTTTTTATAATTAAAAAGAGAATTGGAACAATCATGACCATTATACATGTCTTTCTTATCTTCACTTTTCTTTAGAGATGACCTGCATTCACTATCACCATCTTGGAGTGATACATCATCACCTTTCGTGAAGTGTTCCCGCAATGACTTAAGTTGGTCATTTGAAGCATCACTTGCTTCCAAGGTTTTGGAACCCATCTTGGAGAATGCTCCAATCTCCTCTTCGCCATATCCCAATGCTAAATAACGAGGTATTTCCATAACCTCTATGGGATTAACGATACCTTGGCCCTTATTTCCAAGGCCCTTTCCTTCATAATCCATCTTGGTTAGCAATTTCAAACCTATACCTTTTGTATGTTTTTCAAATGCACCAAAAGAACCATCTTGATGGGAACTATGTGAAATTGATGAATGAATTCCACTGTATACCTCAAAGATGTTTTCTGAATTCGATGTAGAAGGCAATTCCTTCAATTCTTCTTCGCTTTTGTTGTTCTTTGAAGTTGTCTCTTGAATCGATCTCTTTCGTTCCAGATAATCTTCATACAACACTTTCACCATCTCGGCCATGGAAAAGAGAGTTTTTCGCATATCCTTCTCATCTTGAGAAAGTCCCTCTGTAGATGCCATTTTCCTGGTAGTAATGCAAACTCAAAATCCAATCGTCAACTAGCTCTGATACCACTTGATCCGAAAAGATCTTTTAAATGACAATGGTTGAGTTATTTTGCATGAGTTAAATTAGCATTTAGGAATTTAATGAAAGAGGAATAATTATTAATGAAACATGACAGCCATAAAGAAATACATAAAATCTGAACATAATCATGAACAACAACAAACCATAATAAGAGAAGTTGATAACGGAATTCGGCAATCTCGCCTACGTCTCCGGGTCTTTGTCTCAGTGGGTGATGTTTTCTTATTTCTCTTCAAATATTTTCAAGTACATCATGAATGTGCCAATGGATTACAAAAACAAAAATGATCTGGTTATGTTCTACCAGATCTCAAGAACCCATCAAAACTGACGGCACTAAAAACGGATGTACGAAGCTCCCAGAAATGGCCCGCAAAGGTGCGCTCCTCAATAGCTTCCCTGCATAACAATGGCTTTGGCTCAACAATTCTACAACTTTAACCTAATCTGAACCTCTTTTATGGCTTCAAGAGCCTCTAGTTTATATAGTCCTGAAGTTGGTAACCACCTCCCAACTTCCCCCCAAGATCTGGCCTAAAAAAAGGGCCCAAGATCCTCCAAAAATGGACTAAATCCCCTCAAACAGGCTTAAAATCCATTAAAATCATAACATATAGAGGAAAAACACACTTTAGGCATAAAATCAAGGGAAAAATCCCCTTCCTCTATGCTCCTGTTCATGTGGGGTGCCTCCATGTGGCCTCGAGTTGGTGCACTGGTCCTAGCGCCCCCCCCCCCGGTCTCGGCCCCCTGGTCGCATTGATTTCCATATGCCCAAAGCTTGGAGATCCACGCACTTACATACAGGTATAGCCCCTGATCTTCAGCATGTGGTTATGCCCCTTGGTTGGCAGGCTAGCCCGACCGACCAGGGCTAACCCCATAACCTTCGTGCCACGGTTATCACATCTGGTCACATGCCCGAGTCATATGGTGGAGTACATATGCGCCAGGGCTACATATTAATTCACGCGCCAACCATATAGAGAGCAGGTTCTATGATAATGGTCTTATGGTTAAGTTTTTTTCGGGGGTTGGGGCCTAGCCCCAGTCCTATTCTCTGCCAACCACAAAACCTTTCAAACTCAAATATAAGCGAGGTATAGGGTTAAGAAACATGGTGTAGGTGGGCTGGTAGCATAGCCTACGTGAAGTCTCGGCCACCCATGGAGGTCACGGGTTTGAACCCGGTGGACTCCAAACAAATTTTGCCAAAACCATTAACCAATGAATGGGTGCCACGTGGCAGCCTAGGACTGGGCCACGTGGCACCATCACACTTGCCCACAAACATGCCACATGGTCATTGATGATTCTCCCATCTATCATACCCAATCAACGCGACTATACCTGCCACGTCATCCAAGTGCCATGTGTCGTACGGCTGTACGACCTTGCCATGTCAGCATGTGCCATGTGTCACCCTTGCAGTGGTGCCATGTGTCACTCCCTGACTCATCCACCTGTACCTATCCAGTCAGCACCTGTCCACATCAGCATGCAAATGCACCTTGCCATGTCAGTTGTACGATCGTACGTCTTGTACTGTCATCTTCCATGTCAACACTATATGGACTGTACAGTCAGCATTTTTTTTGCATGTTTGATGAAATGGACAGAACATGATATCTTTCGCATATGACATCTGTTTTGAAGAGATTCTGAGCACTTTGATTTTTGGACCTTTCTGAGCCCCATCTTGGCTCCGGGATCCATTCTGGATCAATATTCATAACTGTATATTTTATTTTAGTTTCCAACATTTCCAGTTGTAACAAATTCCTGTCAATTCTTTCCTTTACCCATGACTTAGTCTGTGTCTTGAAATCCTTTAATTTCCAGACAATCATGCATTTTATGCCTTATTCTATTAAAAAATTTGGATCCTTCCATACCTTATGAACTAGGACATTGTAATCCTCTTCAAGAAGCCATTGAGAGTTTAATTTAAATGGGTAGTCTTTGTAATGAGGAGGAATCTCCAACTGCAATATAACATGGGCATGATCTGATATAAAGGGGTACTCCACCCAGGAGCTATAGAGACCAACACTTGTTAATAAATCTTTGGATATATAACATATATCCAGTCTCTTAGTGATAGCATCAGTACCAGTTCGACCATTCCTCCAAGTAGGTACTATCTTATCTGGCTGGATATCTATTAAACTCTTGGATTGAAATAATACTTTGAAAAACCCAGCCAATGATCCAGCTGGTGAGGTTCCTCCCCAGAACTCATCGGGTGAGACAGTTATGTTCATATCGCCCACTATGACTCGATTTTTATATGATAAGAGACCATTATCTGCCACTATATTCCAAAAATTCTTCTGTTCCGAACACGGGCCATATATATTGAGCAGAGTGAGCTCCCTCTGGCTAGCAATACATCGTCATGTCAACAGAATACCACCATAGGTAAGGTGTGGAACCAATTCATAAATGTTTGGGTCCCAGGTGACTAATAAACCACTAGAACTACCAACTAAATTTACAGTGCAAGAGACCCAAGAAGGTCAGAAGCAGTTCATGAAATCTCTATCTTTTGTTCATGTACTAGGGTATCCTGTAAAAACACAATGTTCGGACAGGTTCTATCCAAAAGACGACGGACATAGGTGGCTTTGAGGGTGCCCTCAATCCCACTAAGATTTAAGGAGAGTAATAACATTACTTTTCCCTTGCTAGGGATTTCATTTCTCTAAGTGCCCCACAGTCAATGGTAGAGGGAACAGTGTCGATAGGTTGTGTGGTCAAACCCGCCATCTTTTTCCAGTTCCTCCATGTCTTAATAAGAGAATTTTCTATGTCCGGGTCTCTAGACCATGCATATTCTTTCCCTTCCCCTTAAGAATGAGTACAAGAAGTACTAGCCTTCCCCCCACTAGTGGGAACATCATAAATAGTATTTCCCAGGTATACAGGTAATTGTATAGTGGAATTAGTGTTTCCAGCACAACATTGAAAGTGGAGTCATCATCCTCAGATTCCCTACAACTAGGGACAGTTTCAATACCATCCGACCGAGGCAATGACAAAGGAGAGAAGATAACCGATGGACCAGGTTCATCACAGCTAACAGGTAGCCTGAACGGAGGACTTATAATAGATGAGTGTATAGGAGGCTTATCTAAAGTTATAGACTCAGTCCCCATAAACCCCACCGGTGAAGTAACTTTATGCGCCTGTTGATCTATCTCCATTAAGACGGGTCCAGATGGTACCTTGTCAACCTCGGAGGGCATATCTTCTTTGGAAGTAGAATGTTTAAGCCAACATGAAGCATCCAAAGCACCCCTTTCCCACAAAGATAAAGTAGAAAATAATGTGGGACAATGTTTTTTTAACTTACCGGTGAGCCTGTCCAGAGACTCAGGTTGACTATCCAGCTCTGAATTATAATGTAGGGTCCTGGTCCCAAATGAGTCCACTTCTGGTGTGTAGTCTGGAATATCCCTGAGATTAGAAGTGTCTTCCGACACCTCTTCCTCCATGAAACCCTTATAATCCCTGTGGAGGTGACCCATGCAGCGGCAAAGGCTACACCGGAAAGGTATGCTAAGATAATCTAACCTCTAGAGTATTCGAAAACCATGCCATTCGATCTTTATAACCTCCAGTAGCCTGCAGTGGATTTCTATATCCACCAGAATTATTCCAATCTTCTTGGATGTAGCCAAAAGAGTCTGTCTATCCACAGTAATGAAAGTACCCAAGGAGTCTCCAATCGCCTTAAAGGGACCCTTGTTCCAGAGTTGGATAGGTAACCCGGGTAAGAGAACCCATAGATGGTGGTTTTGAAAATAATCATTCGACAGGTCAAAGTTTACCTGCCACCTCTTCAGCATCAAATTGCTACCACCAAACACCCACCGAGAGTCCAGTAGAAGGGTCGAATCCTCTGGAGTTTTATAAATGAAACCCATCCAGCCTTTCTTAAGGTACAAAATATCAGGTGTGTATCCTAGTAAAGGAACCTGGTGTTTGTCAACCCAAACCATGATAGGTTCCTTGATCAAATAGTGGTATGAAACTCTGCTCACTAAACCACACAAATCCATCTTGCAGGTCTCCTCTAGACCTACGTCGGAGCCCAGGACCAATTTCTTAATAATTTTGTTTGCTTTCCACAGTTTGCGTCTTACGCCTATGGTATTTGAGATCTTTCTCGCCTTTCTCTATGTGTTGGGAGAAGCCACACCACTACTAACTGAGTTCATACCACCCCCATGATTTTTCACCTCCACCAGTCGCGGAAGATCAAACAACGTAGGATGAGAAGTAACATAGGAAGGTGGAATGTCAAAACTCCTACTAAGTTTGTGGGTAGGTAAAGTGGTCAGATCATTGGCGGGCATATTAAATGAGATTATATCCACTCCCAAGGTATCTACAGAGGTGAAAATACCTTCTCACTGCCAAATGGACTCATCAGCGGCACCCATAAGTGCACTGGTGTTGCCTTCTAGTTCATCCAGATGTGAAATCAACGTAGTCTCGCCACCTGGACTCCACTGGAAGTTGTTAAGCCAGGAACAACAAGGCGGACCAGTTTCCCAAAATAGTAAGTGGAAACGAAAATAAATGGGAATTGGACCCAAGTACAATAATTTAATGGTAGACTGTAGAGTTTTAAAGGGCTTAAATAACAAAGTAAAGACCATGGTTCCAAAACAAAGAACCTCGGTAAAGGTGGAGAGTCACTAGTTACACAGAGTAAGTGTAAGAGACAAAGAAGGTTGTAAATAACTAAAAAAACTTCTAAAACATGTTAGAAAAGCAGGACCGCGGAGCAATAAAATAAAACAAATGCAGAAACAAAACACAGAAGACACACAACACAAGAGAGACACAGATTTACATGGTTCACCCAGTGTGGGCAACGTCCACCAGAGAAATTGCCAGGTCCTTCCTTTATTATTATCCAGCAAATGAAGGGATACAACCTACAGCAAAACCCGTTGTAACTTCCTCTTCATTCTCTCACAGTCTCCTCTCTCAGAATACAATATTCACCATCATCCATAGCCGCAATACATTTCCCTCATAAAAGAGGGTTGCCTTCTAGGGCAAAAAACCCTAACATAATCTCTACCGTTAGATCTGCGACCTTAAAATTAACGGTCCAGATTTACAATGAAATTACAATATACTTTTACAAGGCAATTTTTTCTTCGGGGGCTTCGCCCCTGAACCCCCGCTGGGGGCCCACTTGCCCCCGAACCCCGCAGAGGGGGTACCCCCCCTCTGCACTCCCCCACGTGGAAGAGTGTACATACTTCTGGGGTGTAAATACTTCATGGGGTATAAACACGGCTTAAAGTAAGGACCTCTGAATCAGGAAGATAATCAGGCTCCACAACCAACAATCTCCCACTTGGAGACTGATCTCAACAACTCCACCGCTGCTGTATATGTTGGACTCTGAACCTTCTTGGACCTGGCAAATTTCTCATCTTCATCTTCAATCTTGAAGACCAACTGAAACTGAGCAAGAACTCAGTTTCTCCCTGGTTACTCCCTTTGTTAACATGTCAGCAGTATTCTGGCTAGTGTGTATCTTTTCCATCTTCAATTGTCCATCTTCCAAAGCGGATCGTATGAAGTGGTACCTCGACTGTATATGCTTAGTCTTCGAATGGAAGGCTGAGTTCTTTGCAAGGTGAATGGCACTCTGATTGTCACAGTACAACTTGTTGTTCTCCTGCTTCTTTCCCAATTCCTCCATAAACCTTTGTAACCAAATCATCTCTTTACTA
>ML820556.1:0-10538 GCA_009831015.1 Picea engelmannii
ATAATATTGGCTCATTACCCCTTAATTGGGGCATATTATATTAGTAATGTTATTTTATTTATGTCGGCTTTAGGCCATTAGTTGTAATTATACCTCCTAGTCTCCTATATATTCCAAGGAGACATTTTCATTTTGAATCATCTGGTGTTATTGGATAAATCCGTAGGTGCGGACATTATCCGATATCCCTAGATCCACCTAGATCTAAACCAAAGAAAGATAGAACATGACTCTTTCCCTAGATTTTGATCATTGAATTAACTAGGAGGAAAGAACAAATAACATACCTTATTATCGCTTCCTATGGTCTTTGTTTCTCCCGCTTCGCTCTAGTGCTCTCGTGCAGCCAAGACCAAGACAACACAAATCAACCAAAGTGAAGATAGCACAATCTATTCAACAATCAATCTATGTATATGATTAAGGAATTATACAATAAAGTGGAAATAGCTTTATGGGAAAGGGACATGCTACTGTATCATATTAATGGAAAGTAAAGATTACAACCTGAGCCTTGATGTTGCAAACTTCCTTTCGATGGCCCTTGGCTCTGACACACACACTTGCTCACTGTTTGTATGAAGAAGATCAACCCTTTGGATAAACTTGCTGGAGTCTCCAAGATGATGTTCAATGTTGGGTCATTCACATAATTCTTTCACCAATTCTCCAATGAATCTTGCTTAACCTTTTCCATGAGAATTCTCTCAATATATAGGAGAGAATGAATTAGTTACTTGGACAAGAATGATCCCAAAATATCAGGGAATCCAGTACTAGGATAACCATTCGAATGCCAAACCATCCTTCTAGAAGATTCCCTTCTAGAAGCATCGAGAATTCATCTTTTTCCTAGCTTTAGGAAAAGTTCGCACCCTAGTAGTTCAACACAGTACGAGATGTTCGCACCCTGGCTTAAGGTAGCCTGCGAGAATGGGTCATTCTCGCAGGAAAATGTATTAGCAGTCTGCGAACCTTCTTCAAAAGTGAGTTTTCTGGGAAGAGATGAAAGTAACTTTTCTCAGGAGAAAGTTCTTATGAAGAGCCTGAGTACACCATCATCAATACATCATCATGAAGACCAAAATCATGGGTAACAGAATGCCCCCCAAAGTATGAGGTGGGAACCAGTGACAGCCGAAAGACTTTGTAAGCTACATGTGTGTGTCAGAAACCAGGAGCACACCTAATCGGAAACCTGTGAACAACCAAGAATCTGCAGAATATCATATATACCAATTCTGAGGTACGAATTCCCATACTCAGATCACAGACTGATGACATTATAGACATGGGTCATGGCCACCAATCATACACTGTGGATCCATACCATCAAAATATATCATAGCCATCGGAATACACTGTGGATCTATGCGAGAAATTTCAAATCAGGACAACATAGCCACGAGACATACACAATGGATCTATGTGTCGCAAATTATACATACTCCATCGCAACCTGGATCAAAGAGATGATATCCAAGGTCTTCAATCTCGTCGCCCAAAGTACGAATCTAACCATGTGATTACATGTGTTGAAGTCGAACATGGTAGAAACCACTTGATTACCAGTCATTGATGTAATCGTTAACAAGTGTGAGGGAAATCACCATTGATGTCAATGACTCCCAAGGTACTGTAGTACAATCCATCGAATGAATGAATGAGTTGAAGTTGAACATTCGATAGAATCTTTCAATCAGGGGTCAATGATATAAACCCACTATCGAAAGTGAGGAAACCTTCCATTGAGGCATGCAAGATCCAAGGTACCAAATAATTTCTAAGTCTTGATTCCAGATAATGAGCTGAAGTCGACAGAACAAAACTAGTCACAGGAGGGCCTTGATGTATCCCCCATCAATGACATGAAATGAGTAACAGATTTTGAAGGTGAAACAGAGTATGATGTGAATTGGACTGGACACAGGGAAGGCCGACATGGAGAGAATGGATAACTATAGATGGCCGACTCAATAAAGTTTTCATATGGACTTCTCTTGAACATATGAATGACATGACCAATGATTTGGTAGCATTGACTCAAAGACGACACAGGGAATGACCTTGTAGAAAAGCGAATGAGAGACAAATGGATTTCCCAAACCAGCTTCAAATGATGAATAGGGGGTTTCATGTTCAAGAGCGACACTTACTGCCAATTAATACGAAGATGAAAACATATCCCTTTCCCAAATTTTCCCCCATCATTTCTAGCGAGTACCTCTTTATTTTTACGCAAGCTTGAGGAGGATAACATATACTTGTTGATGTAAGCTCATCCTTCGGACGAGTCCCTCGGAGTATTTTTAATGAACCCTAAGAAGGAGTGGTTCGGTCCCATCACGGGTCTATCAATGTTTGTTTAACGAGTCCAGAGATAGAAAACTCGAAGGTTTTTCATGATTATAGAGTTTGGAAAAACACTTAAAAGAAAACTCTCTCTGTTCCTTTTTCGTAAAATAGTCTGGACGAGATCGAAAAAGAGATAAATTATCGCTCACCAGACGCTTACTTCAAATACTTTATCAAGCGTGAAAATAGAAAGGTCACTCGACGATCTTTTCATGTTTAGAGAGTCTGAAAAGATCTTAAAGAGGACTCCAGGGGGGTTCCTTTTTCATATAACCTTGTTGAGCCCAAAAAAGTGATAAAAGTATGCTCGATCGCGTTCTCATGTATTTACGAGCGCAAGAATGGACAAAGATCATGCTCAAAGTTTTTATGTAAAAACCATAAAAAACAATCAAAACACGCGATGACAAAGAAAAAATATGTCCATATCCCTGTATTTGACCATCAAAATCATCACGCCTGCAAATGTTTCACTCAAAATAATATTAGGGATTAGGGTTTAATAAATAATCATAAAAAACCAAATGACATAGTAAAAGTAAATAAAAAGGAGTAAATACTCTTTTTACCACATCATTTTTACCTTTCCACTATTTGAGCTCCAAAAAACCCCTCTTTTACCCTCAGAGTTCGGCGTCAGATTGTGGGAGCCACGATCATCCATTCAACGATCCGTCAGTGACAGTGAGGTAGGCTCTTTGTCCTTAACATTTTCATGGTTTAAATTTGCAATTTCATTGGTTAAAAAGTCATTTTTCATTTGATTTTCCAAGCCCTACTTGCTCGCTGCCATTCTCGCGGGCAGGCTTCACGGGACCTGCGAGAATGAGGCATTCTTGCAGGTGAGCTTAAGGCCACCTGCGAGGTTCTCGCACTGTGCACACAAGGCACCTGCGAGAACCGTAAAGCTCATTTTTTTTTTTTAAATTTAGCCAATGAAAGAGAATGAGTTCATGAAAATAGTTGCTAATCTTCTTGTTGTGTCTCTTATGCAGATATTTGGCCATCAACATGGTGCTTGAATGGAGTGAAAGGGAACATGAAGAAGACAATGCAATGGTCGAAAATCATCCACCTACTATAGCTGCTTTGAGATACTATAGGCTCTTGAAGTACTTTCGCATCCCAGGCATGAGGGCCCAAGTCAGACTATTAGAGTACCTGGTGCATATGTGGGACCCTGATCAGCAGGTATTTCATGTGGGGGTCCACACACTGTCCTTAGACATTGAGGAAATTTAATTTTTGATTGGTTTGTCATGGCAGGGGTACTATGTGAGCCTGACCGGTAGCAGAGGTGGTGGGCTACAGATGAGTGAGTACTGTCGTATACACTGTGTTCCTGAGGCTGAGAGAAAGAAAGGAAAAGTAGCTATCTGGGGGGTACAATATTTGACCCTCCGTACTATCCTATTCACCATAGCTCAGATGGATGGGAGTTTTGCTCCTCACATGGCGTTACAGAGTTACTTCCAGTATTCTATTGAGTGTATTGAGCCTCGAGTGTTCAATTGGGCAGATGTTGTGCTTCGCAGTATAAAAAAGCAGTTGACCAAATGCAGATGTGGCAACCTGAAGCAATTCGGGTATGGATCTTTGTTGGTGTCCTTCTTCCTTGAGAGAGTCCCATTATTGAGGCTATAGGTGGAGTGGAATATATCGGGTCCCAGGGATCCAAGGATGTTGAGATGGTGTCGGCTCATGGCTCGGCACGTAGAAAGACCGATCATCAAGTATGATGATACTTTCTTTGACTGGCTTCAACCACAGTTGTTGATGGTTGATGACTATGCTTATGCCGGGTTGGATTTCCGAGGAGATCTGGACTTAGCACTGCCAGAGGATGCTCAGTGGGGGGACCTTGGTAAGAAGCACACACTTTTTTCTTTTTAAATGTTTTTGTGAATTTTTATCATATTCAAATGTTTTTGTTTTATATGTTCATCCAAAGACTAATACAAAATCGTTTGTTGATAACACAGATGTTGGACCTTACAGACCTCCTGGAACTTCTCCCATCCAGTGGAAAGGAGAGGTAGTAGTAGCGCCACAATATGCTAAGGATTATCAGGTGGTGGAACAAAATCTAGAAGGCCTGACTGCAGACATTCCAGACATGACTTTGGAAGAGGTTCCACGACGCGATCAATGTCATATTGTAGGAGTATAAGCATCCATGAGTTGACTTCTCCGTAGGGTTGCTAGGTCAGTCGTGTGTTGCCATGAACGTCATCCATGACGTCACTTTGTAGAAGCTATGAGCTTCAGATTTTGACATTTTGGTCTTCAAACAAACTTTTTGTAAAAAACTCTTTTGATCGTTATATATACAGACGGCTTCTACCGGTTTACTTTATATTGTGTGAATATTGATGTGATTGATTTATAAATGATTCAAATGTCTATCCAATACATAATTATCCAATGCATCTGTTAATGTATTTAGACATCTAGAAATATGTTGATATTCAATGTGATCAAAATAACGTTCCAAGAGGCAAATTCGCAAATACAGCCGTAACAAAGTAGGACTTCAAATAGAGTAGACATTACTTAACTGTAGTACTACCAGCTGCGAATCAAGTCATACAACCAAATGACGAATTTCGAGCGAGATAGCATCAACCAATAATTCAATAACAGCACTATACTCTGCAATGTTGTTGGTCGCATGGTTGAGGCACACATCTCGTAAAGAGACAAGTTTGTTTTTCGGGGCATAGATTGCCCACGTAGCAGAAGCGAGGTTCTGAGTACTACGGCTAGTGCCATCAGCGAAGCCAATATAGGGTAGTGAATACTCTGACATCTGGAAATCAAACACAATGTCACATAAGGGCAGAGACCAGATAATGACAAAAGAAAGCTATAGTAACACACAAAAAGTATGATACATTAGAATACAAGTACTTGTGCACAGATAATTTTATGCATAGTACTTCTTCAAGTATAACCCATTCCTGGGTTCACTTAAAGGGATACCATCGTAATCTACCAACTCATAAGATAATTTTTCCAAAACTCATTGAACGATATAAGGACCTCGCCACATGGGTTCAAATTTCCCATCTCCTAACATATCTCGATCTTGATCATAAAGAAGAACAAGATCACCTTCGGAGAAAACGTGAGGCTTGACATGCTTGTCATATTGGGCCTTGACACGTTTCTTCTAAGCTTCTATGACTAGGGTGGCATCACGTCGAGTTTCGTCTAATCACATGAGATATAATAGACATTCTTCCTCAGCAGAAGTGTTGGGTAGGAGTTTAACAGCTAGTTTTAAGGACGGTATCTCACATTCTATAGGGGGAATGGCTTCCACACCATAGACTAACCAAAAAGGGGTAAACCCAGTAGTGGACTTGACGGATGTTCGATACGCCCACAATGTTGAAAACAACATTGTGTGCCAACTTGTTTTATGAATCCCTATCATTCGTCGGAGCATAGTTATGAGAAATTTGTTGATCGCTTCAACTTGTCCATTAGCTTGTGGATAATAGGGCGTTGAGTTATCATGGAGAAGACCCAACTTTTCAGTAAGTTCAGACATCATAAAATTCCTAAAGTGGCTATCGTGATCAGTCACGATAGCTTGGGGAACACCAAAACGAGCTATGATGTGGTTAAAAGGAAATAAGGTTGCGGTCTTTCCAGTATTGTCGAATGTCGGCATCGCCTCGGCCCATTTCGTAAAGTAATCAACGGCTACAATGATGTAACCATGCCCCCCGGCCGAGTGAGGGTGACGTGTCATGAAATCGATTCCCCATTTCGCAAAGGGACCAACTGAGACCACAGGGTGAACAGGAGCAGGATGTGACCGAATTTTCTGATTGTAGGTCTGGCAGGCATGGCATTTCTGAACTGCAATAATGCAGTCGTTAAATAAAGAAGGCCAAAAATATCTTGTGCGTAAGATCTTTTGGGAAGTAGCATACCCCGACATATGACCACCACATGCTCCAGAATGGCAGTCATTCAGAGCTTTCTCGGCTTTGTCGAATGTTAGACAACGTCGAAAAACTAAGTCAATCCCTTGACGGTAAAGAGTATACCCGAGGATAATGTATTGATGAGCTTGATAACGAATTCGATGCCGGTCAGTACTAGACAAATGCGGCCGGAAAGTCTGGGTTTGGAGATATATAATGATATCCCCATACCAAATATCATCAGTTCTAATAAGGAAAAGAGATTCATCGAGTAATGAATCAACTACTACATTTTTCGTTGCAGAATGAGGAAAATCGCATATCAACTCAGCAAAAACTACAGACTTCTTAGACTTGGCGTGATCAAATTCCAAGTCAAACTCCTGGAGTATCAAAATCCATTTGGAGTATTTTCCCCCTAGCAATTGACGTGTCAAAATGTGTTGCATAGGGTTGCAATGAGAAATCATTGTAGTTTTGCGTGAGAGGATATAGTGTCGAAAGCATTGAACGGCTTGAACGGCAACCAAGTCTAGTTTCTCGACATGTTGATACTTGATTTCAGTCAGTGTGAGACTTTGACTCAAGTAATAAATAACATGTTTGTCGTGGGCATCATCCTCTTGGATGCGAACCATGCCAATAGTGTACTCCGAGGCAGCAAGATAAAGGAAATAATCGCGACTGTAATCGGGAGGAAAGAGAAGTGGAGCTCGTGTTAGGGACAACTTCAAAGATTCAAAAGAATTGTTGGTAATGGTATCCCAGACGAACTTTGAATCTTTCTTTAATAACCATGTAAAACCACGAGTGATCTCCGCATAATTAGGGATAAAACGACGAAGAAAATTTTCTTTCCCCTGCAAACTTTGCAACTGGCACAGTGTAGAAGGAGGAGGGAGATTAAGGATCACCTCAATCTTCAAAGGATCCACCCGGATCCCTTGACGCGAAATGATAAAACCTAGAAGACGGTCGGATTCCACATAGAAAATGCACTTATGAGGATTTAAACGTATCTGGTAGAACCGACAGCGAACGAAAATAGCCTGGAGGTGGGTTGGGTGATCAACTCTACGCATAGAATGAGTGGGTAAATCATCCAAATAGGGTTGAACGATATGCTTGATATCATGAAAAGCATAAGACATAGCGCATTGAAAAGTTGTGCCTACATTCTTAAGACCGAAAGGGAGTTTCTAATAGGAAAAAGTACCCCAAGGACAAATAAAAGCAGTCTTATGTTGATCCTCAGGAGCAATGTTAATTTGATTATAACCGGAGAAACGATCCATAAGAGAGAAGATTTCACTTCCGGCGCAATCATCGACAGTCTGATCGATGAAGGGGGTAGGAAAGTTGTCTTTTAGACAAGATTTGTTAATATCCCTATAATCAACGCATACATGAATGGTGCTTCCTTTTTTGTCAATTGGGACAGGATTGGAAACTCAGTCTGTAAGAGCCACCGGATAAATAAAGCCATCTTTTACAAGTTTCTCAACTTCAATCTTGATAGCAGTCACTTTACGTGGGTGAACTGGATGAAGGCATTGCCGGACAGGTTTAGCACCGAGGTATGTCTTTATCTCATGTACAATGATTGCAGGGTCGATACCTAGCATCTCTTCGTAGCTCTAGGCGAAGATGTCACGAAATTATTTGAAAAGGGATGTATAGGTGACGATTTCGTCGAAAGAAAACGAAGCTCCAATATGGATATTTTCGACAATCCCAAGTTTGATGGATATGTCAATGGGAATCATGGGCGAGATGTTACTTAAGTTCCCTTCAGCAAACACATCGTGTGTAGTTGTGGGAACCGTCAAGATGACAACAACGGTCGATGGAGTCAAAATCCGTTGGTAGTTCTCAAGAGTGTGTTGTTCCAGAAAGAGAATGGAACGATGATGCCCATCATCCCAAGGGGTGTCCTCCATGATGGACATGATCATCTCGTCAGTGGGAAAAATAACATGAAAAGGATCAGGAGACAACTCATCAAGAGAAGGGGTAGAAGGTGTTGTCGATTGAATGGCCTGATAGGCAAATTCAACCGGACTTAACGGCATTACGTCGCCGAAAAGAATATGATCTCCAGGGTCAGGGACCACCCAAGGGTCGTGAGATACAGGAAGTTCGTGAGGCAAAGTGGAGATCATATTGATAGAAGCAACAGACGGGCGTGGAACATTGGGCAGTGGAATGGGGAAAGTACCCATTAACGAGGAGTCCTTTAGAAGGCCTACATCAACGTTCTCATAACCCGACGGGGTTTTTGCAATAAATGGTACATTACCAGTACGAGTATTAGAATTAAAGAAGGTGATTTGGTTGATGGTAACAACCTTTCCTTGATGAGGGAAACGTACTACATGGAAAAGTGTCGACACAACATCACACATGGAATCGATCCAGCTACGGCCAAGCAAAAGATTATAATCAAGGGGAGCGTCAAATACTTCCACTTCAACTTGGACCGTCTTACCTTTTAACGTGATGGAAAATGAAGGAAGAACACCGTAGGGCTTAAAATTGGAGCCATTGAAGGCTTTAAAAGTGTTCCGGGATTCATTCAAAGGAGGAGAGCCAATGGCTTTCCAGCAAGCAAGAGACATAACACAAGTCGAGGCACCCTCGTCAATAACAGTTCGACAAATGTTCTTGTCAGAGACAACAACTTGTATCTGAAACATGAGTTGAGGGGGTAACCTTGGAATGTGATATTCCAAGTCAAAGACTATCAAATTCATATCGATCGGATCAATTCCACCGATAGCTTTCAAGAGTGCCTTTCGTTGTGCAGGACAAGACTGAAGGACTTCAAGGGCTGACATCGCTGAAGGTGCCTAGGCCAGATCTTCAACAATGTTGTAGTTCTGGGCCACACGAGCATGAGGATTGAAAGCCGATTTTTGAATGACACCCTTTGGGGGGGGTCGCAGAACTATGTCGAGGCTTGGGCATTCGAGATGAAGAGGACCGTTAGTAGGTGGAGGTGCGAGAGAGGGTTGTACCAGAGAAGGGGGTAAATCATCAACCTTCTCCTTAGATGGAGAATAATCTTTGGCTCGAGTTGTGAGTGCAACATTGTTCTGCTTAGAATCACCAGTACACATCAAAACATATGATGTTGTAGATGAGGAGGGTTGGTCATGAATGACCAACTGAGCCTGTTGTTGAGATGGGAAGGGTTGGGACAATATAGCCGATGTAGTTGGTTTCGGAGCTCCCTAAAGGAACTTAGTGACCTCGGCACGTCATGGAAAATCCTTCGTGTAGTGATCATCACCACAGATAAGGCAAGGGTATCGGGGTTTGCGCTTATCCCGATCGTCAACAGGAGCAGTTTTAGTTTGCTCTGTTTGATTATTATTTTTTCCCTCCTTATTCTTGCCTCTCCCCTTTTTAGATTTGTTTTTACCGGCTGGGGTAGATTGGACAACATTTAGCTCAGAAATCTTGCTGGTGGGAGTGGCAGGAGACGAAGCATTTTGAACATTAGAAGAAGCAGATTTAGGGGTTGTACTTGAAACAGAATGTGATTGGGCTTGGGCAGTACCAATCACACCGTCAGCCGCATGCAAGGCAGCTAGAGTAGTCAAAGTGCTGGAAGTATTAGGATGAGATAATTCAGGTAATAAATCATAAAGGGTTCCCATTTGTGAGTAAATGAGGTCAAGATACTAAGCACGACTTATAGCCTGCTCTTCCGTGACCACGCCACCCATAGCAATGTCCTTACCGATTTCATTCACAAATTATTTTGTAAACCATTATGCCAGTAACTGATCGGGGAGCTCAAGTTTAATGAGACATCATCTCCTTCGCCACTCATGGATGTGATCAGAGATATGAGTGCCTTTAGTCTGTTTGAAGGAAGTCAAAATCTTGGTCCCTGTGTTGTTGGTTGTGGAGCCTGATTATCTTCCTGATTCAGAGGTCCTTGCTTTCAGCTGTGTTTATACCCCATGAAGTATTTACACCCCACAAGTATGTACACTCTTCCACGTGGGGGAGTGCAGAGGGGGGCTACCCCCTCTGCGGGGTCCGGGGGGTCCATCCCCCCGGCTGAGGGGTCTGGGGGCAAGCGGGTCCCCAGCGGGGGCAGCGTCCCCCGAAGCAAAAATTGCCTTATAAAAGTATATTGTAATTTCATTGTAAATCTGGACCGTTCATTATAAGGTCGCAGATCTAACGGTAGAGATTATGTTAGGGTTTTTTCCCTAGAAGGCAACCCTCTTT
>ML820556.1:10660-48273 GCA_009831015.1 Picea engelmannii
ATAAAGGAAGGACCTGGCAATTTCTCTGGTGGACGTAGCCCACACTGGGTGAACCACGTAAATCTGTGTCTCTCTTGTATTGTGTGTCTTCTGTGTTTTGTTTCTGCATTTGTTTTATTTTACTGCTCCGCGGTCCTGTTTTTCTAACACGTGTCATAACGTATCGGTAACTGGTAATGCGTAAGGAAAGACATAGCTAGGGTGTTGAAATCAGAGAAGAAACCATGTGGCAATTTGATATACCACTTCGCAGCAGAACCAGTAAGGGTTCTTTCAAAAAGATGTAAACTAATAGATTCATCCATCAACGAGTTGGATGAACACCATAGGTGAAAAGTCATAACCTGATTATTTGGGTCCTCTCCCACTTTGTCGTCGAATTTATGAATGTCCGAGGGAAGTTTGGTTGGTATAACAGGCCATTGGGGAGAGTGGAGAATATGATCATTTAAAATCCTCGACAAATCCGAAAGATCCAAAGTGGTGAGAAAGGGTAACTATCGATTCACCTGCGAGTACAGGTGGCTTTGGGGAGGAAGCCCTGTCGGCAAACCAGTAGGACCATAAGAAGTCTACATATAATGTGAAGATCCATACATGTTCGGTGGTGGTTGGACAGGATAGTAGCTCATCGGATTATACCCTGGAACAGGGGCTTGAGTTTGAGCATTCGACCCCCAAATGGGATTAAACGAACCTGGATATGGTTGGCCCATTCTAGGGGGTGTTATGGATGCAGCTAGAAACTGTTGTCCCTCAGTTGATTGAGAAGGATTTTGGATCAGTTTATTCCAATACTGGGCCAAGGATGGAGGTATGTTATGCCCATAAGGCGAGGTTTCCCCTCCCATTGAAGGTGGTGTACAAATTGAGGGCAATGTTCCAATTGGCATTTTCCAACTGAGAGGGGGTTGAGTGATACTACTTTGATGAGATTGTCCATCAACCGGAAGCTGATAAGTTGGAGTGAACGATGGAATAGCGCCACTAGGATTAGGATTTACAGTAGAGGACGTAGAAGGTCCTCCAAAAGGAAATTGAGAGAGTGTTAGAACAAAATCGGGAAGAAAATGTCCAGAATAAGAAGGACCACTAGGAGAGACAGATGGAGTTTGCGTGGGAGTAGGAATGGTAGCATTCAACGCACGGTATCCAGGTGGTAGTGTCGGATTGATGTTGGGCGTTCGCGGTGTGTTGATGGGAGCAAGACTAACCGCAGTGAACCCGGTTGGAACACTCGAAGTAGTCATGAGATGGGTCATTTCAGTAGGGACAGTAAAGTGATAAACAGTAGTCAATGGTACTGTCTCGAGATTAGAGATCTCAAAAATCATAGGAGGATTAATATCAGAAATCACAGGTGAACCTGGACCAAAAAGGTCGCGTCGGAAAACACCTGTAGACCAAAAAGGATCTTGGACTTATATACCGGGAAATGGTCCAGTCGGAGATATGGAATACACAACAATTAAGTCTCCAGAAGAGTCTGCTCGCATAAAACGTCTCTCAGAATCGGGGTTAAGTCAAAATTCCTTTCGAGTATTTGTAATTCGAAAACGTTCTAGAGAGTCAGTGCATTCCACTTGTGATGTGGTGACGACAGGGACTTCACTCTGTCGAGGAGAGCCTCCATGTGTGCTTGTGGGCAAGGGTTGATAAACCTTGCATTCTACATGAACAACATGGAGGAGCTATTGTAAACGAGTTACAAACTTCACGAAGAAAATCCTATGGTCAACTTCGAGAAACAAACAACACGCTCTAGTAAACAAAATCTAGAAAGAAACACCAAGCAAACAAGACCTTCTAATTTCGAAGCCACTAGTTGGTGATGAAGTCCAACGTCGCAACAATGAGACGAGAAGGGGTGGGGCTAGGGTGGAAAAGTTACACTGACGACCTGCTTAACGGACTTACACCCTGGTGAAAGCTCCCACACATAATCGTGGGTATACCCTCCAAGGAGCCCGAGTGAGTTTGGTCAACGTCAATTCCAGGTACCATGAAGACTTT
Source organism: Picea engelmannii (assembly GCA_009831015.1). Classification (NCBI taxonomy): domain Eukaryota; kingdom Viridiplantae; phylum Streptophyta; class Pinopsida; order Pinales; family Pinaceae; genus Picea; species Picea engelmannii. The sequence goes on from ML820556.1 coordinate 12,674, forward strand.
CCCCTTCACAGTCACCTCGGGTAAGAACCTAGAAAGATAGGCCAGTAAGGTCACCACCAACAACAATAAAGCCTGGGGGAACAGTCGAAAGTCCGATCCACATACAAGGGCAGGGTATCTAGCTCGCAATCAACTCAAAAGGCTTCCACTCATCATTTTGGGTATACCTCCGAGTGATCCCCGTAATACGTGCAATCTCTACACTGATATCAACAAAGCAGGGTGAGTAACTCTGCCAATATCAATGCGACCTAGTGTTTGATCCTTGTGTGAGAAGGGCTTCTCAGGACAAGACGTTGCAAATGGAATTTAACACTCCCTAACACAAGATTCTATTGTGTGTTTTGTGCTTTTGGAGAGTGTATCTCTCTTCCTACTCCAAAGCGCTAGCCTAGCTAAATGTTGGTGTAATAGAGCCCTAGAAAATAGTTACTAGATAAATTTTATGATTACGCAGTGTATGACTCTGACCCAACAATGCAAGGATGAGAATGAAACTTATGTTGTATGACTCTGACCCAACAATGCAAGGATGAGAATGAAATGTATCACATTTCGTTCAATGAATCCTATGTATGGGAGAGAGAGAAAAATTTCCAGATCAACCTTGAACTACAATGAAAAATTTCCTTTAAAATGTAAATGCAACAAATCACGCATCAAATGACAATTCTCTATTGCTTCTTTTTCAACAATTTCAACAATTTGATTTTCAATGTTTTTAAAGACAAAAACAATTTTTTGAAAGAAAAAACTTTTGTTCACTTTTCAAAAAGGACCCTCACTATGCCAATGAGAGTACAGAAAATTAAAAAACCAAAGAATCAAGCAATGATAAGAAACCCAATCCACTCTTTCAATGAAAACAAAAATAAAGAACAAACCAATATAGTATTTTCAAATGCAAAGAAAAATGACCTTTCAAACAATAAGCAAATAAGAAAAGACCAATCAACTCAACTTTCTACCAATCATTGGTTCTTAACTAATCAAACACACTCAAATTCCGAAATCAGAGAGTATAGTGTTGCCAAGAAAAGTCAAGAAACGAAATTCAAGACAAAAGTGACAAGAAGAGCCTTGAAATCCTAAGACTATTCATGCACGCAAATGAAGACAAGAAAAACATCAATCAATGGTCCAAGAAACTTTTATGAGGCAATCAAACTGATCTGGGCAGTTAAAAATACCAAAACTCAAATCCAAAGTTTTGAAAAATTGAGTTCGCAGGCAGGCAATATTACACAGTGTAAGAATCATTGATTCTCCCAGGTGAACCTTGAGCAGGGTGCGAGGACCTCGCACTGAAACCTAAAGGCAGAGTGTGAGCTCTACCTATTCTCATAGGCTGCAATGAAGTACAGTGTGAGAATGTCTGAACATAATCAAAATGTTGGAAAATGAAGCAAAATTAAAAAAGGCCTCTGGACCTAGAGGGTCTATTAGGATATCCTAAAGACTCAGAGATTGATAAGACAGGAGAAAAGTAAAACCAAAGAAAATGGCCACAGAAAAACACCAAAAGCCACAAAGAAAATGGAATGGATCCTCAGTATGATCGCCAATTTTTTTATTGGATAAATCCGTAGGTGCGGACACTAACCAATCTCCCTAGATCCACCTGGATCTAGAACAAAGCAAGACAGAACATGACTCTTTCCCTAGATTTTGATCATTGAATTAACTAGGAGGCAAGAACAAATAACATACCTTATTATCGCTTCCTATGGTCTTTGTTGCTCCCGCTTCGCTCTAGTGCTCTTGTGCAGCGAAGACCAAGACAACGCAAACCAACCAAAGTGAAGATAGCACAATCTATTCAACAGTCAATCTATGTATATGATCAAGGAATTATACAATAAAGTGGAAATAGCTTTATGGGAAAGGGACACGCTAATGTATCATATTAATGGAAAGTAAAGATTACAACCTGAGCCTTGATGTCGCAAACTTCCTTTCGATGGCCCTTGGCTCCGACACACACACTTGCTCACTGTTTGTATGAAGAAGATCAACCCTTTGGATAAACTTGCTGGAGTCTCCAAGCTGATGTTCAATGCTGGGTCCTTCACACAATTCTTTCACAAATTCTCCAATGAATCTTGCTTAACCTTTTCCATGAGAATTCTCTCAATATATAGGAGAGAATGAATTAGTTACTTGGATAAGAATGATCCCAAAATATCAGGGAATCTAGTACTAGGATAACCATTCAAATGCCAACCCATCCTTCTAGAAGATTCCCTTCTAGAAGCATCAAGAATTCATCTTTTTCCTAGCTTTAGGAAGAGTTCGCACCCTAGAAGTTCAACACAGTGTGAGATGTTCGCACCCTGGCTTAAGGCAACCTGCGAGAATGGGTCATTCTCGCAGGCAAATGTATTAGCAGCCTGCGAACCTTCTTCAAAAGTGAGTTTTCTAGGAAGAGACGAAAGTAACTTTTCTCAGGAGAAAGTTCTTATGAAGAGCCTGAGTACACCATCATCAATACATCATCATGACGACCAAAATCATGGGTAACATCTGCGACTTGAACATGTAAGTGTGGTAAAAGGAGGTTTCCCCCTCGAAGAGGCTAATTATCTGAAATTATCTCTTTTTCAAGGCGTTGAGTACTTTTCCTGAGGTTTTTCTATGCTATATTGATGTTTGGTTCTTAACAGTGGGTGTATCAGATCCTTTGCTATATATTATTCAAGAGTCAGACCTACATGTAACCCTAATTATTATGTAAAGGGTATAGGTCGGCCCTATCTTAATATGACTAATAATAAACAAGATCATTAATATTGTTAATATTAATTATAATAATACTAATATATTTAACTTAGAGAGGTCATCCCTGTTGAGCCAATAGATGCCTTTTTTGATTGGTCAAGTCTAATATAAGTAAGGGATGATTCTCCATTGTAGAATCATATCTTTCTTCCGTGTTTTGAAATTACAGAAAATACATCTACTTGGAAAAGCTACACACCACTCTTGGGCGCTAGTCTTCTAGGGCTTAAGCACCCTCTTTCTTGAGAAGACGAAGAAAGAAACTAGGAAGTGGTGTGAATTAAATAAAATCCCCTATAATAACAACAATGAATTTTGCTCGAAGAAGTCAATGTTGGCCAAGATGAAAGCCTCAAATTCAGAGGCACATTATGAATATATATCAGATCTGTACAATGGGAAGTATAGAATTGATTCATAAGACAATGCTACATTCACTACCACTAAGGTCTGACCAAGTGAACCAGAAGAATAGGAGGTAGGTAAGCATTTTTTTCAGCCACAGATGTGGGTGAAAGTTACTTCGGTATACTTCATTGTCCATAACGGAAGACAAAAGAACCTGATCTTATAGCAGGTCATCAATAGGTTGGACCTATCAACTACAACACACCCATAACCTTACATGATCAGGTGGCTCCAACAAGGGAGATATATTTTCATCATCCAACATTGTTTCCTTCCCTACAACACCAAGCCCTTCAAGGATAAGGTATTGTGTGAAATTTCCCCCCTTGAAGTTTGTATTTTTATTTTAGGCCAACCATACTTGTGGTAATATCATGGTATATATGATTCTAGATATTGTAGTGTTATTATTACTTTGGGTAGACAATTGTACAAGATATCAGAGATAGCTTCGCCTACTACCATTTCTTTGATCTCTACTAGGAAATCCAAGAAGGTTATTTCACATACTGAGAAATTTTTCCTCTTCATGATTCACTCTCAAAATGAATAGGTCATGACCACATCCATGGATTCTACATAGGGCATCTACATGCATCATAATCATGTGAAAAAGGTCATGGAAGAACACAAAGACATATACTCCTCACCCACTAGGGTACCACTGTAGTGTCAAGTCAAGCATTCAATCGATCTAACCCTCGGTGCACCACTACCCAATGGGATTGTATATCACCTCTCTCTAATGGAAAATGAGAAAATACAACACCTTATGTTAGTAACATTTCTTGTCCTAGGCACAAGAGTATTCAGGTCTGCAATTTGCATGAGGAGCGCCCAAGCGCAACGCGAAAAAATCTCGTTTCAGGCTTCCAAGCAAGTAAGCAGGCGAAATTATATTTTCGACGGTCCAGATTCATCCATAAGAGCAGATCGAAAGTTGGCGGGAAATTGCGGTTAGCAGAGTTGCATCGAGATTAGCGCAATGGATAGCGCCCATATTGTGTGCAGGAAAGGATAGCAGTCGTCCATCCAAAGGATGTGTGGCACGAGATCTAGTCACGTCAGCGTTTCGTCATTCTGGAGTTTGAAGGGTGAGGGTTCTATGTTTCTCTACATCTCAAAACCCCGAACCCCAAAGCACCGAAAGCACCCAAATTCAGGCCCGCAGTATCACAGAGTAGTCTCAGCTGTCCATCCAAAGGGGACACCTAGTGCACGATTAGGCTCCTCGCCTTTTCTCCCATCGTGACTTCGAGGTGCAAGCAGTAGCTCCTTCATAACCCCGAAGCGCGAAGTGCCAAGAGTGTCCAAGAATCGGACCCACGGCATCACCGAGTGAGTTTAGGACCGTCAGATTTGAGAGGGACGCGCGACACCCAATAAGGCCATCTCGGTGTTTCTCTCATCGCAACTGTGATAAGCAAGGATCATATCCTTCCTATTCACGAATGCTGAAAGCGCCTTTGAGAATAAACATAGGGTCACAGCCCGTGGTCACTTGGGAAATAAAAAGAGTTGTGCAAAAGGGGTCAAAGACGTCAGGTCTAGTCACCGAAAGGTTCATCACGATCTCCAAGTGCCATTTGATTTGACCTCAATCCTAGTTTTCGCTTGGATTAAATGAAGGTGAGAAGGGGTGGTTGAAACCTCTCCTCATGCATTAAGTGTAAGGTATGGAGGGTATGGAAAGCGTTCTGCTCGAGAGGGTCCTGTGTACCCATTTTTCCAAAGAATCCATGCTGAGTCCTCGACTAGCCAGAGGAGGTCTGCACACGCTAACTCGGCACTTAATGGCTCAGCTACTCCCCTTACAGGAGCCATGCGCAGTTAAGGTGGTGTCTGACGAAGGATATCCATCCAAATTTGGTTGAAGGGATACCAAGCCTTGGATGCTTGAGCACGCCTTTGTTAGGCGAATTTTCTGAGTATATAGACTCAGTCTTTGTATTTTGTAATCATTTATGGTTGAGCAAGGATCCTGGTTGTAAAGATTTAACGAAGCACTATTATTCCTAGTTATGTGTGTACTTTTGAGACTTCTTGCCTTATGAATGTCAGTTTCTTTCACGTCTTTGTTTACACTGTATTAGATCATCTCGAAATTGGACGATCCAGTCGAGTTGTAACTGTTATAGGATGATGTAGGTTGGAGCACTGTGACAGTTGCATTGTTTCTAATCGGTCTTTCTGATTTTCTTAGCGCTGAACGACTTGGAATTGGAGGATCCAATCAAGTCCCCCTTTTAGTTTCTCGAAGCCCTGAACCAAGAGGATATTGCATTCAGAGTTTTTCTTCTACAAGCTATTGAAAGGTCTGCTTCCCGAGGTAGTTTGTCCACTCTTCTCTCCAAGTCTTCAACCTGCTCATTCTTAAATCAACCCATTGACTGAAGTTAGATCAAGACCTCCTTTGTTCCTCACATTCCAGACCTAGTCCTTGAGTTAGAGTGATATCTCCTCGAGTCTTTACCCATCTTATCACCCATTAAAAACTATCGTGACATAAAACTGATGGGCGTTGGGCTCTGCTCCTGTAAGCAATCCAGGAGTGACTTCTGATGCTAACACCTTATTCAAGAGTTTCTTCAAAGGGGGCACATACAACCCAACTCGTCACCCTGCAGAAGCCTAATTTTACTCATGCAAAAGAAATATGGGGCCTTGAGACTATGTATCAACTATGGGGCCCTAGAAAAAGTCATAGTCAAAAATTGGTACCTAATTCCCTGAATTGACCACCGTCTTGACCAGATGAAGGGGAGAAATTGCTTTCATAAGATTGATCTGAATTATGGCTTCCACTAGGTTCCAATAGAACAGAATTATGTATGGAAGATAGATTTCAAGTCCAAAGAAGTTCTTTTTGAATGGCTATTCATGACCTCCGGTTTAACAAATGTGCTAGGAAATTTCATGAGGTTCATGGACGATATGTTGCAGCCCTTAACCAAATATGTTTCCATGGAATATCTGGATGACATGTTCATCTTCAACAAGACTTGGGCAGAACACTTTTAGCATATTTAATAGGTACTTGGAATTGTGCGACAACACAAGCTATATACTAACTTAGAAAAATGTTCCTTTGGGATTGGGACACCAGGAAGGGCATCCCCCTTCCTTGGAGAACTAATAGAAACTTCTATTGTAATCTAGTCTCTCCAGTCTGAGAATAAAGGCTTGTGAAAATAATGTACTATATTAATTTATGATCTTTGTCAGTGTCATTCGGTCTCTTAATTGTAATTAATAATTCACCATTCTAAGTAATTAATGGCGATGTCTAAATTAGTGAATAGTTAGTTTTGTTAGTAATCGTTGCGGGAAATATCTCTTGCTAGTATGAATGCGCAGAGAAATGCAAAAGAATAAAGTGAAAATTATTGTTTTTGGAGATCATCTTGATTGTTTAAAAAGGGGCATCATCCTCTAAAAGAATTGAAAAAGTTTTTTTGAATATTGTGTTATCTATTCTTCTTGTGTGTAAATTGATTTTTCATTTTCGCTGAGACGAGTGAGAGATCATCTTGTTTTCATTTTACTGTTTGATGAGTGTTTGAGAGAGAATGTGCACCAAAGGAACTAGTGCGCATATCTTTTTCTTTTAAGAGTATGAGCCAAAGTCGCCTTCAGTTCATTGGTTGGCAGTGCAAGGAATAGACTAGGTGTCTATATTCAAGAGGAGGAGAAGAAACAAAACATTCCCATTTTTTTTCTACGCAACAAGTGATCTAGATGTCTCCATCCATCAAGTCTCATTCCCTTCTTCCTCTTTATTGTGCTATCCATCCAATTTGCATGTTCTACTGAGGGTGTCCCTCATTGAGGTCTATCAATACGCTCCCTCATAGAAATCAAATCTCCATTGTAGAATATTCCCTCACACAATCAGATCAATTGGTATCAAAGTAAGTTTTTTCCTTGGGAACAGAACTTCATCCACCAGATCTAAAAGAAAAATTGTGTCTTCATCCTTCTTCTGACTCTCTTTCTTAGAGCATCACATTCACCCTTATTAGGGTTCCTATGACACCCTCCTCAGGGTATACTCAATGCCTTATGACCATGTCACCTCGACGAGAGGCCTCCGTTGAGGAATCCAATGCAAACACATCAATTTCAATTGAAGACTTAGCGCAGGATCTCCAAGAACTGATTCGACTCCAATGATGATGGCCTCCAAAGACCATGCAATTGGACAACCATTTTTAGTTACCCAAGTTCGTCTACTAAATGAATGGAGAGATGGTCGATTCATGGATCCATAGCCTGTCCACTTACTTCGATACCTCACCTGAGATGGATGAGGCCATGAAATTGCAAATAGCCATCCTTCAACTAGAAGGAATCACACAAACACGATGGGACACACAATTGGAAAGCCTAGAATTGATTGTAGAGCTTGGTACACTATCTTCCCTGACAAGTGGTTTCATTGCATCATGGGATATGTTTTGTCAGGAATTGAGGGAACACTTCTACCCTCCAGGCTATCTTCAAAATTTCCTCGCCAAGTGGTTACAACTCCCTCAACTGGATGAACTGACCAAGATGGTGAAGTCTCTATCTGCAGAGATGGAGAGAATGAAGGTGGAGGGGAGGCAAGCATACAAGGGCCTTCAAAACACCGAAAATAAATGAGGTTTCAGGAGGCCAAACAATATTACTTCCCCGACTGTGCAAAGAGAGAGGGGAAGAGACAGTGAAGACCAGAAAATTCAGGACCCTTTTCAAAAAAAAATTATGGTTGAGGAAGAAGAAGGGGGAACAGATGAGCTTGATCCTAAAATCCATTTCTTTGGAGACACTCCTCCTTTTCCTCATCTCACTCAATTAGCATACGAGGAGTCTCTCATGGACGGTCAGCTAAATGAACTGAGCAAGGGAGACAAGGCTAGTGGTAGCCAAGGCAGGTATGATTTGAGGTCTAAGAAAAGGACAGTAGCACCTAATGTTCCTGAGCAGTCCATTAGGATAGAGAAACCTGCTAATGAAGTAGCATACAGTCACGGAGGTAAGAAGACCTGACCCCTCTCTCCCATAGTCCAGAGTCATGTTCCTAAAATAAGAGAAATCTCGAAGCTTACATCTTCTTTTAATTTCAAGCATGAAATTCAAAAGATCAGAATCCCTGTGCCCCTAACCGAATTGATTAAATATGAAGGGTTCAAGAAACGCTTCTCTGATATTTTACAGTCTGAGGTCTCATGCCTTCCCACAGTATCTATCAATTTTCAAGATGAAAAGCCTGCAGTTATTCTAGGTCCTATGGTAGAAGACAGGAATGACTCATCCCCTCCCTTCTACACTTCCTTGAACATACATGACAAGGTACTGCACAACTTCTTGATGGATTCGGGGGCTTCTCACAACTGCATGCCCAAAAATGTCATGGAAGAGTTAGGGCTAGAAGTCACACGAGCCTATCATGACCTCTATTCCTTTGACTCCAGAAAATTTCAATGTCTAGGAGTTATCAAAGACCTGGTCATGACCTTGTTTTAGTTGCCCATGAAAAGTGTGGTCATAGATGTTGTAGTGGTTGATGTCCCCCCCAAGTTCGGTATGTTGTTATCAAGATCTTGGATGAAAAGACTGGGGGGAACCTTGAAGATGGACCTCACATATGCTACTATCCCAGTGTTTGGAGGAGAACATAGGAGGTTATACAGGGAAGCCCAACTGGCCTATATAATTAGTGATGAAGCCAACCCTACCAACCATCCCATTTTTTCCTTGGACACTGATTTAGGTTCCAGTGTACTACAACTCACTAATGCTCCCGAGCCTCCTCTAAAACTCATAAAGTTGCTCACCACTTCCCATAAATTTCCTCCCTCCATCACCCCCATCTGGAAAATGTTCTTTGATGGAGCCTTTTCCAGGGAAGGCACTGGAACTGGGGTGTTTTTTGTGTCACCTGCTCAGGAAACCATATCTCTGTCATACAAACTAGAATTTGAAGCTACCAACGATGTGGCAGAGTGTGAAGCTCTTGTCTTAGGATTAAGAGCCGCAAGGGAAATAGGAATTCAGGAAGTAGCAGTGTTCAAAGATGCAGAGTTGGTGGTCCAGTAGATTAGAAACGCTTATCAGGCCAAGCATCCTCGACTCATGAGCTACAAAAATGAGGTATGGGACCTAATTGATAGTTTCTTCTCAGCATTTAACATTTCTTTCATCCTAAGAGAGAAGAAGATAGTGGCAGATTCCTTCACTGCATCAGCAAGCAATTTCAAAGTGCCCTTGCCACCCAAATTCAGATATGATGTAGAAGTAAAATACAGGCCCTCCATACCTGAAAATGTCAAGCATTGGAAGGTGTTCTTGACATTGTAAGGTGTTCGAGGATGATCTTGAGATCAAAATATTCTTGGAGACCATTGAAGAATTTTCAGAGATGCATATTGACCGAGACTCTATCTCTGAAGAAAATCTTGGTGGGGGTAATTGTTTGAATAAGATTGCAGAGCATAACATTGTGCAGCTGCCCAGCAATCATATTCCAAGGGGACTGGTTCCTTTGGAAAGACTTTTTGATAGAAATGATGTGTCATTAAAAGGGGAAATCTCGGAGGATGACACTGGTACTATTCAATGTAACATTGGCACTGAGAGTGAGCCCAAGTTTTTCAAATTGTCAAGAAGTTTGACAAAGGAGTAGAGGTATGAATATGCTAGACTTTTGAGGGAATTTGTTGATGTTTTCTCCTGGACCTATAAATATCTCAAAACATATGACACTTCTGTCATCGAGCATAAAATATCGTTGAAAAGGGAAGAAAAACCATTCAGGCGGAAGCTAAGACAGATCAATCTTATGTTGTTTCCTATCATGGAGAGGGAAGTGAAGAAGTTACTATAGGCCCAGATCATCGTGCCACTGAGATATTCAGAGTGGGTAGCCAACTTGGTACCAGTAAGGAAAAAGAATGGAGAAATCAGACTCTGTGTAGACTTCAGAAACCTAAACAGGAGCTCATGGAAGGATAACTACCCCTTACCAAAGATGGAACATATACTGCAGAGGGTAACAGGAGCATCCAGGATGTCCATGATCGATGGCTTCTCCGGCTACAATCAAATCTCTATTCTACCTGAGGACAGGGAAAAGACGACATTTACCACTCCATGGGGAACATTCATGGGCACATTCATGTATGCCAAGATGTCGTTTCGATTAATGAATGTAGGGGCAACAATTCAATGTGCCATGGACATAGCTTTCATTGGGGAAAAGGATAAATTTGTGGTCGTCTATCTGGATGACATCACAATATTTTCAAAATCTGATAAAGAACATTGTTGTCATCTCAGGAAGGTTTTCCTGAAATGCAGGAGTTTTGGCATTTCATTAAACCCCAAGAAATCTTTGTTCGCCATGCAGGAGGGAAAGTTACTAGGCCACATAGTATCAGTGGAAGGAGTCAGGATCGATCCTAGCAGAGTTGAGGAAATACAAGCCTTATCAATCCCGAGGTCCAAGAAGGAGGTCCAATCTTTCCTTGGTAAGATTAATTTTCTAAGGAGGTTTGTGCCTAACTTTGTTGAGGAGATAAAACTTATAACATCCATGTTAAGGAAAGGAAATGAAGTGAGGTGGACTTCTGAATCGCGACATTCCTTTGAGAAAATAAAGAAGGCCTTGACTGAAGCCCATGTGCTTATCAATCCTAATTACTCAAAGGATTTCCTTATTTTCTCCTTTGCCTCATCCGACACGGTGGTTGTTGTTTTACTACAGACAAACGAGGTTGGGCTAGAGAATCCTATTGCTTATTTCAGCCGAGCATTGAGGGATGTTGAAGTCAGGTATGACTCTATGGATAAGCAGGCCTATGCCCTGGTAAAAGCTCTTAATGCATTTAGAATCTATGTCATGCAATCAAAAATCATCGCTTATGTCCCCTCAGTTGTTGTTAAGGACATTCTTATTCAGCCTGACATAGACGGGAGAAGGAGTAAGTGGATAGCCATGATTATGGAATTTGACCTGGAAATAAAGCTTACCAAATTGATCAAAGGTCAAGGTTTAGCCAAGCTATTGGCTGAAGCCAATTTCCAAGCTTTGGGGGTAAGTTTCATTAATGAATGCTCAGGAATTCAGCAGGGTCGGCCATCTGAAATAGACCCTCAAAGGGAGCCCCCATTGGCTTGATGTCCCTGGTATAAGGATGTCATATATTTTCTGCAAGAGTTGCGGCCTCCAGACAACCTACAAAGAAACAAGGAAAAATCTCTGAAGCTCAAAGCAGTTAGATACTGCCTTATCAATCAAGTTTTATATTGGAAAGACCCCCTGGGGTTGCTTTTGAAATGTGTAGATCCACAAGAGGCTGACAGGATCATGGTTGAATTTCACGACAGCCTATGTGGAGGGCACCATTTCTGGAAAACTACAGCCTACAAAATCCTCAGGGCTGGATACTACTGGCCCACTGTATTCACTAACATCTGCAGAAGGGTTAGAGCTTGCATCAAATGTCAAAAATTTGCAGGGAAACAACAGCTCAAGTCTCTGTCGTTAAATCATGTGGTTGTTTCAGGACCTTTCCGGTAATGGGGCCTAGATTTCATTGGAGAAATTAACCCCGCTTCCAGTGGGCAGCACAAATGGATCCTGACTGCTACCGATTTCTTCACCAAGTGGATTGAATCCATCCCCACCAGGAGTTCTTCCCACAAGGTAATCATTGGATTCCTGGAATACCTCATCACAAGATTCGGCTACCCAAGTAAGATTGTCACTGATAACATAGCCTCTTTCAGGGATGAGCCGTTAGCCAAGTTCTGTGAGAAATTCGGGATCAAACTAATTCACTCCACCCCATACTATCCCCAAGGCAACGATTTAGTAGAGTCCTCCAACAAAATCCTGATAAGGATCATCAAAAGACTGTTGGAAGACAACAAGAAGGCCTGGCATTCAAGATTGAAATTTTCTCTATGGGTCGATCGAGTGACCATGAAGAGATCTATAGGCGTCTCTCCTTTCCAATTAGTCTATGGAGCATAGGTTGTTTTTCCTTCTCATCTAGCCATTCCTGTAGAAAAATTCCTCCAAGATCGTCAAGAGGAGCTTGATGACATGATCAGAAGAATTCATCAGCTAGTGGAATTCCAGCAGGCCAGAGAGCAGGTAATGGGTAGAATTTAGGACCATCAGCAAAGGATCAAGTAGGTTTTTGATAAGAAGGCCAAGAAGGAAGAGTTTCATATAGGAGATATGGTACTGAAATGGGATGCTCCTAAACAAGATAAAGGCAAGCACGGAAAATTCGAAGCCCTATGGATCAGGCCTTTCAAAGTATCTGAAGTATTCTCGAATAATACCTACAGGCTATGGGATCTGAAGGATCAAGAAGTTTTCAATGGCCCTATGAATGGGCATTTCCTAAAAAGATTTTTCTCTTGAGCCGCACATGGCTCTTTCGTGGTTGTAAATATTGTTTTTCTTTCCGTCTTTAAGTTTTAAATAAGTGACCCCATGGCCCAACAGAAAGGCACTGGAGCTGCAAAATGAGTCCTTAAAGAATCACAGGGACGACTCTATTCCCCATGGAGCCTAATGTTAGTAACATTTCTTGTCCTGGGCACAAGGGTATTCAGGTTTGCAAGTTGCATGAGGAGCACCTGAGTGCAATGCAGAAAAATATCGTTTCATGCTTCCAAGCAAGTAAGCGGGAGAAATTATATTGTCGACGGTCCAGATTCATCCATAAGAGCAGATCGGTGGTTGGTGGGAAATCGCGGTTAGCGGAGTTGCACCGATATTAGCGCAATGGATAGTGGCCATATTGTGTGTAGGAAAGGATAGAAATCGTCCATCCAAAGGACGCATGGCGCGAGATCTAGTCACATCGGCATTTCGGCATTCAGGAGTTTGAAGGGTGAGGGTTCTGTGTTGTTCTACATCTCGAAACCCTGAACCCCAAAGCGCCGAAAGCGCCCAAAGTCAGGCCCGCAATATCATGGAGTAGTCTCAACCGTCCATCCAAAGGGGACACCTGGGGTGCGATTAGGCTCCTCGCCTTTTCTCCCATTACAACTTCGAGGTGCAAGAAGCAACTCCTTCATAACCCCGAAGCGCAAAGTGACAAGAGCGTCCAGTACCCGGGCCCACGGCATCACCGAGTGATTTCAGGACCGTCAGATTTGAGAGGGACGCGTGGCACCCAATAAGGCCATCTCATCGTTTCACTCATCACGACTATGATAAGAAAGGATCAGCTCCTTCCTATTCAAGAACGTCGAAAGTGCCTTTGAGAATAAATGTAGGGTCACAGCCCGTGGTCACTTGGGAAATAAAAAGAGTTGTGCAAAAGGGGTCAAAGACGTCGGGTCTAGTCGTCGAAAGGTTCATCGCGATCTCCAGGTGCCATCTGATTCAACCTCAATCCTGGTTTTTGCTTGGAGTAAATGAAGGTGAGAAGGGGTGGTTGAAACCTCTCCTCATGCATTAATTGTAAGGTATGGAGGGTGTGGCAAGAGGTCTTCTCGAGAGGGTCCTGTGTACCCATTTTTCCAAAGAATCCATGTTGAGTCCTCAACTAGCTAGAGGAGGTATGAACACGCTAACTCGACACTTAATGGCTCAGTTACTCCCCTTACAGGAGCTATGCACAGTTAAGGTGGCATCTGATGAAGGATATCCGTCCGAATTTGGTTGAAGGGACACCAAGCCTTGGATGACTAAGCACACCTCTGTTAGGCGAATTTTCTGAGTATATAGACTCAGTGTTTGTATTTTGTAATCATCGATGGTTGAGCAACGCTCTCGATTGTAAAGCTTTAACGAAACACTGTTATTCCTGGTTTTGTGTGGACTTTTGAGACTTCTTTCCTTATGAATGTCAGTTTCTTTCACGTCTTTGTTTACACTGTATTAGAGCAGCTCGGAATTGGAGGATCCAGTCAAGTTGTAACTGTTATAGGATGATGTAGGTTGGATCACTGTGACAGTTGCATTGTTTCTAATCGGTCTCTATGATTTTCTTAGCACTGAACGACTTGGAATTGGAGGATCTAGTCAAGTCCCCCTTTCAGTTTCTCGAAGCCCTGAACCAAGAGGATCTTGCATTCATATTTTTTCTTCTACAAGCTACTGAAAGGTCTGTTGCCCGAGGTAGTTTGTCCACTCTTCTCGCCAAGTCTTCAATCTGCTCATTCTTAAATCAACCCACTGACTGAAGTTAGATCAAGACCTCAATTATTCCTCACATTCCGGACCCAGTCCCTGAGTTAGAGTGATATCTCCTCGAGTCTTTACCCATTTGATCACCCATTAAAAACTATCATGACATAAAACTGATGGGCATTGGGCTCTGCTCCTGCAAGCAATCCAGGAGTGACCTCTGACGTTAACACCTTATTCAAGATTTTCTTCAAAGGGGGCACATACGACCCAACTCGTCACCCTGCAGAAGCCTAATTTTACTCATGCAAAAGAAATATGGGACCTTGAGACTATGTATCAACTATGGGGCCCTAGAAAAAGTCATAGTCAAAAATTGGTACCTAATTCCCTGAATTGACCACCATCTTGACCAGATGAAGGGGAGAAATTACTTTCGTAATACTGATCTGAATTATGGCTTCCACTAGGTCCCAATAGAATAGACTTATGTATGGAAGATAGATTTCAAGTCCAAAGAAGTTCTTTTTGAATGGCTATTCATGACCTCCGAATTAACAAATGTGCTAGGAAATTTCATGAGCTTCATGGACGATATGTTGTAGCCCTTAACCAAATCTGTTTTCATGGCATATCTGGATGACATGTTCATCTTCAACAAGACTTGGGCAGAACACTTTTGGCATATTTAATAGGTACTTGGAACTGTGCGACAACACAAGATATATACTAACTTAGAAAAATGTTCCTTCGGGATTGGGACACCAGGAAGGGCATCCCCCTTCCTTGGAGAACTAATAGAAACTTCTATTGTAATCTAGTCTCACCAGTCTGAGAATAAAGGCTTGTGAAAATAATGTACTATATTAATTTATGATCTTTGTCAGTGTCATTCGGTCTCTTAATTGTAATTAATAATTCACCATTCTAAGTAATTAATGGCAATGTCTAAAATAGTGAATAGTTAGTTTTGTCAGTAATTGTTGCGGGAAACATCTCTTGCTAGTCTGAATGCGTAGAGAAATGCAAAAGAATAAAGCGGCAATTACTATTTTTGGAGATCATCTTGATTGTTTAAAAAAGGACATCATCCTCTAAAATAATTGAAGAAGTTTTTTTGAATCTTGTGTTATCTATTCTTCTTGTGTATAAATTGATTTTTCGTTTTCGCTGAGACGAGTGAGAGATCATCTTGTTTTCATTTTACTGTTCGATGAGTGTTTGAGAGAGAATGTGCACCAAAGGAACTAGTGTGCATATCTTTTTCTTTTAAGAGTATGAGCCAAAGTCGCCTTCAACTCATTGGTTGACAGTGCAAGGAATAGACTAGGTGTCTATATTCAAGAGGAGGAGAAGAAACAAACATTCCCATTTTTTTCTACGCAACAAGTGATCCAGATGTCTCCATCCATCAAGTCTCATTCCCTTCTTCCTCTTTATTGTTCCATCCATCCAATTTGCATGTTCTACTGAGGGTATCCCTCATTTAGGTCTATCAATACACTCCCTCGTAGAAATCAAATCTCCATTGTAGAATATTCCCTCACACAATCAGATCAATTGGTATCAAAGTAAGTTTTTTCCTTGGGAACAGAACTTCATCCACCAAATCTAAAAAAAAAATTGGGTCTTCATCCTTCTTCTGACTCTCTTTCTTAGAGCATCACATTCACCCTTATTAGGGTTCCTATGACACCCTCCTCAAGGTATACTCAATGCCTTATGACCATGTCGCCTCGACGAGAGGCCTCCGATGAGGAATCCAATGCAAACACATCAATTTTAGTTGAAGACTTAGTGCAGGATCTCCAAGAACTGATTCGACTCCAATGATGATGGCCTCCAAAGACCATGCAGTTGGACAACCATTTTTAGTTACCCAAGTTCATCTACTAAATGAATGGAGAGATGTTTGATTCATGGATCCATAGCCTGTCCACTTACTTCGATACCTCACCTAAGATGGATGAGGCCATGAAATTGCAAATAGCCATCCTTCAACTAGAAGGAATCACACAAACACGGTGGGACACACAATTGGAAAGCCTAGAATTGATTGTAGAGCTCGGTACACTGTCTTCCCCGACAAGTGGTTGCATTGCATCATGGGATACGTTTTGTCAGGAATTGAGGGAACACTTCTACCCTCCAGTCTATCTTTAGAATTTCCTCGCCAAATGGTTACAACTCCATCAACTTTCCAATCAGTCAATTCAAGGATACATCCATGTCTTCTGTAAGTTTCACATCAACTACATGTCAATGAATCAAACAAGGTATTAATAATTAGTTTCAATTCTATTTTATTGTTACCTCTCCGGTGGGAGGTAGATCTTTTTGACATCGCTTCTTTGGACAAGGCTTTCTTACAGGCCTTAGTCGTAGAAATAAAGGTGGATCCGCACATTCGATATTCGCCATATTAAACCCAGGCTGATAACCCACCTTCTTCTCATTTGCAACCTTATCCTTCTTCCTCATCAATGACCAACAATGTAGTTTGGTGTAATTTTCAGAAGACCAACTCCCATAACTCTGCTGACTATCAAGCCATTAAAAAAAACCACCCCCATCAAACCTTGTTTGTATAGGCCACACCTACTGAGTTTCCTTAGGAAACAAAATTCATCTCTCTCACCAACCCCACCACAGTCGACCCATCCCTCATTCTCATGATTACGCCAAAACCAAGTCGTCCTAACCTTCCCCTATTCACTCACAACTTCCAAATTAAAAATGAACTCGCCACTCTCATTTTGGACAATGGCAGTAAAAAAAATATGATATCGCAAGGCTTAGTCCAACATCTGTAGCTCCCCACCACCCCACACCCTGATCGATATCACCTTGGTTGGGTAAAGAAGGGAGTTCCTTGCATTGTTATTTCTCGATGTTGCATCGTCACTTTCTCCATTGGTCCTTTTCGTGACACTGTGATCTGGGACATGTCCCCATTATATTGTTTTGATCTCCTTCTCAACCTTCCTTACCAATAAGACCAACAAGTGGTGTATCACACAAAGATGCATCAGAACAACCTTAATAGGCTAGGCGCACCTATGTACTTACTTCATTGTCTATCACTACACCACCATCGCGAATCAATACCACATCCACTCACTATGTTACCAATACCAACAATGTCTTTATGTGCTTGACCCTCCATGTTTAGCATGAGAACCTCACTAATAATACACCTCCCACAATACTGCCTCTACACCCATAATTTACCATTGTCTCTCAGCCTCCCTCAAGGTGCCCACCCCCTCAAGCCCTTTCTCCATCCATCGATCGCATTCATGATGCATACTTACCCAATGCTCCATCATCTTGACTAGTTACCCAAGACACTATTGAACATCCTCTAGTTACCTCTTACCATTCTCTCATCCAAGACATAATTAAATATCGTTATCCCTTACCCTATATCACCTCTTAGTTTTCTCTTGGAGAAAAGCGTAAATAGGGAGGTCACCCAGTGAATTACCAATCTAAGACCCTGTCCACAACCAACTTTGCTTATTGCCACTACGCCAAATAATTCAACCTCTTGATGTCAAATTTGTAGAAATGGCACCTTTACAACAGGGCCACGCCCTCTTCCACAAACTTCTTACCTTTCGAGGTCTGTATTTGATTTCAATCTCGGGTGCCCACAGAGATGCCTCTCATTTTGACTACATCAGGATCAACACATCAACACTGAGAACAATAGGCTGACAATAGTGGTGTGTGCAATTTATCATAGGAACACATTCCAGTCGCAACGTGCTTACAAGTAACACCAGATTGCGCCAAGAAACATCATGTTTCATACCTATTCAGTAAACAATGCCAAACTCCAGAGATAGGACAATTGGATGACAGTCGATACAGTGCAACAAAATTCCCTTAGTGGGTGGCGGAAGCAGGGACACTTTCGGATCTAAATAGGGAGGAATTAGGCCACCAAGAAGGGCACCTCCCTTCCTTTTACAACTACTAGAAAATTCTATTGTAATATGATCTCGCCAATCCGAGAAGAAAGGCATGCAAAAAGAATGTACTATATTAATTTTTAATCTTTTTCAGCGTCAATCAGTGTCTTAATTGTAATTAAGAATTCGCCATTCGAAGTAAATAATGGCGATGTCTAAAATAGTGAATAGTTAGTTGTGTGAGTAATCCTTGCAGGAAATTTCTCTTTCCATTCTGAATGCGAAGAGTAATGTAGAAGAAGAAAGAGACAATTATTGTTTTTGGAGATCGCCTTGATTGATTAAAAAGGAACATCATCCTCTAAAAGAATTGATGAAGTTTTGTTGAATCTTGCATTATGTATTCTTCTTGTGTGTAAATTGATTTTCGTTTTTGCTGAGATGAGTGAGAGATCATATTGTTTTCATTTTACTATTTAGTGGGATTTTGAGAGAGAATGCACACCAAAAGAACTGGTACACATCTCCTGGTATGCTAAGCATATGAGCCAAAGTCTTCTTCAGTTCATTCGTTGACAGTGCAAGGAATAGACCAGGTGTTTATCTTCAAGAAGAGAAGAAGAAACACAATGTTCCCATTTTTTCTCTGCACAACAAGTGATCCATACATCTGTTAGAAAAAAAGGACCATGGAGCAATAAAATAAAATAAAATGTGGAAACAAAACACATAAGATACACAATACAATAGAGACACGAAATTACGTGGTTCACCCAGTGTGGGCTACATCCACCAGAGAAATTACCAGGTTTTTCCTTTATTATTATCCAACATATGAAGGGATACAACCTACAACAAACCCATTGTAACTTCATCTTCTTTCTCTCATAGTCTCCTATCTCAGAATACAATATTCTCCATAATGCATAGCCACAATAAATTTCCTTTATAACAGAGGGTTGCCTTCTAGGGAAAAAAACCCTAACATAATTTCTATCGTTAGATCTACAATCTTATAATGAACGGTCCAGATTTACAATGAAATTACAATATACATTTACAAGGAAATTTTTCCTTTGGGGACCCGCTTGCCCCTGAACCCCCCAGCCAGGGGGATAGATCCCCCATGTGGAAGAGTGTACATACTTCTGGGGTGTAAATACTTCATGGGGTATAAACACGGTTGAAAACAAAAGACCTCTGAATCAGGAAGATAATCAGACTCCACAACCAACAACATCTCCATCAATTAAGTTGCATTCCCTTTCTCCTCTTTATTGCACCATCCATCCAATTCTCATATTCTACTGATCACATCCTTCATTTTGGTCTATCAACATGCTCCCTCAGAGAAATCGAGTCTCCATTGTAGAAGATTCCCTCACACAATCAGATCAGGGATGAAGAAGGTCCAATACCTAGGCTACATTTTTTATGAACATGGTGTGCATCTAGATCCAACCAAGATCTAATTCATTCGTGACTAGCCATCCCTAACCACACTGACCGAACTTCATATTTTCTTAGGACTTGCCAACTTCTATTGCATGTCCATGTTGGGAATCTCCCATATTGCATGGGCCCTCATCCAAGTGACCAAGGGTGGTGGCAAGGAAAATTTTTTGTGGGGTAATTCACAAAAGTGTTCAATGATTTGAAACATCATTTTTTTTAACCCCAGTCCTATATTTACCTGATATGAAAAAGCCTTTCAATATTGAGGTCAATTCTTCAGATTGTGTTGTGGGTGTATTTCTCACTCAACATGGTCATCCAATGGCACATCATAGTGATACTCTATCATATGTCTTATGTAATTACCCCACATAAGAAAAATAATTGTATTCCATTGTATAATCATGTCGCCATTGTAAGCATTACATTCTAAGGAATGAGACAATCAACCATATTGATCACAAGACTCTATATTTCATACAAACAAAAGGAAAATTTTAGAATGATCACCATCAAAATCATTCCACATACTTGTAACAATTCCATATCAACATCAAACATAATAAAAGGAGCACCAATTGTGTCATTTACTGCCTCGTTTGACCTCCAGTTGTTGAACTAAACATGGTTCTTTGCTCTTGTGGAAATGAGGCCTCCAAGTGGTCCCAATTGTACTAAAGAGATCATAATTTTTCTACCATGTACCAGTTGTTGGGCACATGCATGACTATCATAAAATTTCACCTAAGTATGGAATTTTATGCCATGTAGGATACCTCTTTGTTCCTTCAAGAGAGTGTGAGAAGCTGATTTGGAAATATCACTATAGTTGGATGGAAGGACATTTTGGCATAGAAAAAATTGTGGTAGTACTACAAAATCATTTCTAATGGACAAAAATTTTAGAGGATGTGAGCAAGTATATCATGTTCTTCACTACATGTGCCATTTCCAAAACAAACACTAAGAAGCAAGGTTTGTACACCACTCTTCCTACTCCCTACAAGACCTGAGAATCCATCTCAATGGACTACATGTATGGTAATCCTTCAACTAGGCAAGGCAATGAATATATTTTTTTGGTTGCTGATCAATTTTCTAAGATGGCCATTCTAACAGCCTGCAAGAAGAGTATCAAATTTGAGGCCAATGCCAAGATTTTATTCGAATGAGTGTGGGTACATATTGGTATACCACATAAAATCATCTTAGATCAGGATAGAATATTCCTTAGAACATTTTGGTCGAGCCTTGGGGAACTATTGGACACCAAGCTGAACAAATACATTGTCTTCCACCTCCAAACTAATGGCCAGACAGAGGTTGTCAATAGGATGATCATTCATATGTTGCACTTGTACAACTCCAAGTATCCACAAACATGGGATGAGAGTATCCCATATGTTCAAAATAGATACATCATATCTCTCCATAGCTCGATTGGACACAACCCCTTTTAGGTGGGGCTAGGGTTTCAACTATTGGGTCTGATTGATTTTGCACTGCCCCTTGCAACCACATAGGAAGAGTATTCCAATGTTCAGCCTGACGCTGATAAACATCGGGTGCCATACAAGTTTCATGTGGGAGATCAGGTCTAGTTGCATTGGAAAAAAAATAACCTTATAGGGCCCCATTAGAATTTGTGTCCACTTCTCTATGGACCTTACACCATCATCAAGGTTGTGGGTGCCTATTATTTTGACCTAGTATTCCCCTCTTCCTTGGCCTACACCTTGTGTTCAATGTGTACCTCCTTCGGCCATACTTCCCACCATTATTGGACACATTAGAGATTGGAAAGCAGTTGAAACTGAAAAATATCAACCCTGACTACATGGAATAAGAATTCATTGGTCATATTTGGGACACTCAGATCAAGGGGACTCACCAATAGAGGATCCAACTTTATCGGGTTTTCAAATCAAGGAAGATCTTGCAACAAGGAAAGTGGCTCACCTGGGGCCAAGTTCAAAAGAAGTTCCCCATAACATGGGGGCACTCAATGTAATATATATCATTTCTTCCAAAGGGTTGAGGACTGATCCAGGTGGATGTTAGTGGCCACCCATCTATTCCACTAGCTCAAAGAATAGTTTTCCATTTTGAAAGTTTTTTACAGTTTTTCGGGTGCCAAACTTCCAAGGTCGTTTTGAGGCCCTAAATGATTTTTTTTTGGCTAATAAATGCCTAGTTTATAGGTAAATATAGATTATATGCTGAAAGAAATGTGTACTCCTCGAACAAATTTTTCCAAGGGTGTATTGAGATCCCAAAATGAAGATCGTATGAAAAAGTTACGATCTCAGGAAGTTGACATATCAACTACCCCCATCAGGCCCCATAAACCTTTTGGTGTTTCATATCCTAGTGTTAAGGTTTTGTATGTTTAGGGTTTTCTCATTTCTTTTTTATGTTAAAAATTTCTTTGGGGCCTCATTGTACTCATATTATTGTGAATGAGCATAGTCGTCACATCTCTTCTCAGAGATAAGCTACCACCATTTGAAGAAGTTTGTCTCATTCTCAATTTTAGAGTTTCATCATGTTCTCTTTATTAATAGAATTCAAGTTTTAATGTATCTCTCTGTGTTTCTTTTTTATACATTTGTATTTCATTTCATTCCATTTATAAACATGGATCACATTTATGGATTGAATCTTCTTGATACCCATATTAGTTATCATGGCATCCATGTTTATCATTTCTGGAGTTTGTCTATGCAAGTCAAATTTATCCAATGGATGGACCGAATTAATATAAATGGAAATATTTTTGACCTTTTACTCTTTTGGCTCCATAAATGATATATTTAATCTTCCTTGCTCATTGTCCATGACTGATATCATTATGGTTTGATATACATCATCATCATAAATTTTAGGTATAATAATATTTTTAATCATAGAAATTGTATATCTGATTTCCATGAAATGATGAACCTCTTCTATATTATGTGTTTGTTCAGTAATCCCTTATTTTTTTTCATTTTGAATTACTACATTCTCGACCTTTTTTGATGATGTTACCTCTACAGTCATAGAAAGACCCTTTTTTGTTGGCATTATTTCTTCGGGTAACTCAAGATATTCTTCTTCATCAAGTGCTTCCAATTTCCTTTTTTTATGTGATCCTTCTTCATTTGCAATTTATTTTGCAGTCTTTCTTTTATGTGTCTTCTCAAACTGATGTTGAGTTTGTGTAATGGGAGAATTCAAAGGTTTCACTAGAGCATTCATCTGAACTTGCAAAGTATTCTTTACTTCCTCCCAACTATCTTAATTGGCCAACAACTATATCTATTGTTTCTATTGATGTTGATAAGGTGTTTGTCAATGTGATATTCTTTTTGAGGAAATCACGGAGTGGGGATCATACTTCCATGGCTATCCTTGTAGAAATACCATAGCTTAAAGAAGTTTTTTTGCTACCTACAATGTTCATATGATATTTACAACAAACAGGTCCAACTTATTTCTTTAATTTAAAACTAGCCTTATATTTCCTTGACACAAAGTGAATATAATCACAATTTAGTCTCTATCTAATGAATTCCAATGCAAATATTCTTGCATTTAAGAAATCAGGTAATAGAAAAGGTCGAATCTCAAAGACATAAACTATAATTTCGATATAGTTATCAAACTATACCAATATCCTACTCTCTTATATGAGCTTAACTGTCATAATTGCTTACATTCCATGAAGATTCTAGGGGTACCTTCATTGTATATGATCTGATAAGTTTTAGACATAAATTGACCAGTATATTTTGAAAATCCAATATATAATGGATTATTCTTGATCAATGAGGTCCAATGGACAATTGAATATGGGTTACCAATGTCATCTTCAAACTTTAATCCACAATGTGTAGAATGACATGCTTGAGAAAACAAAAAGAGGTGTACTAGATAATATTGGTACCTAAAAATTTTGAGAGACTCAAATTCTGACAGTTGATGATTTATTTGGTCTGTTAAAAATTGTGGAAAATTGAATTTGGTCCTGGGTTTGGTCATAATTGGGAAAATTGATACCATAATTTCTAATACAAACTCATCAACCACTAAGTCATTGTCTTTTCCAAATATTACATAAATCATAAAAATAACTTCTTCTTCTTTTTCAGGAAACAAACTCAATTCAAGAATGGCATTATCTACAAGGAGTATCAAGACTTTTGTACAGTTAAGTCTTTAACAGAGAAACTCTCTCTTCGGTTTTGAACTCTTTGAAACATTTGGCCATTACAAATTCATGTAATGGTTAACTATGAATGTTTAAAGCCACCTAAACATTTCATCAATAGCTTTAGGGATTAATTCAATGAGGACAGACCCATCCTTGGAAATGAAAGTTCTCTTGGAGGAAATGTATTTTGAGGCATACCATGCCACAATATTGAGAAAATAGTAGACTTGGGGCACTAAAAACATTGCTAAATCAGGATCCCAATCGTGATAATCATCATCCAGATACTTAAATTTATGGTTAGCATGATGTTTTAAATCTAAAGCATCAAACAATAGGACAAGATAAAAAAATATCCTTTTCCTTGTCAACCAAATCTTCCTTTTCAGTAACCATATTTTTCTTATCTTTAGTGGGATTAGGAGAATCCATTTTTAAATAAATAAAAATAGGACGAGTTTGAAAGGAACCAGATTACCTATGGAGAGATCTGGGAAAAATATTCAGACTCAACAATAATGGCAGATAGCGTTGGATTTATTTTATTCGATGCTTGAGCTTCAATAAGTCAATAGTTTTGCCTTTGTACCCTTTCAATAAAACATTATAATGTGTTGCAGTTTTTTCTTGGTAATGGATTTATTTAAATTTTAAATAAAACTTGATTGTTACATTTTTTACCGCTCGATGTCATCATAGGAGACACGCATCAATCCCCAGTGAATTGCGGGGGGTTTGGGCATCGTTAGCTTAACCACGGACCTGGGGGGTGTAATATTCATATGTGTGACATGTCAAACTAGATTTAAGGATATTAAAACTAGATTTATTTAATTAACGTATAAACCTATATAAAGATACAAAATTTGAAATTCCTACGAATTTTGGATTTTAACTTAATTTTGTGTAACTAGTATAAAAAACTAGTCATAAATATAAAAAATAAACATTTAAATTTCATTCCAATTTTTTATAAAAAAAATTGGGTTATGTTACGACATTAGGCTCCATCTTAGGATTGTGACTCCATGCGAGACACTAAAGAACAATAGACCAATTATCTTTATTAGGTTATGGATTCATTATTCTAAAAAATTATAAAAAAATTCTAATCAATGATATTTACTTCAAAATAATAGTAACCTTACCTTCTCTCTTTTAAGATGAATCTATAATTGAAGAAACTCAATCACTACCAAATTCAGAACTTAACATGTTTATACAAAATTTGACCATAAATGGATAAAAATACTTTACTCATCCAACTTTAATGAGGAATTATTTTAGGGTAATATAATTCTAATTTTTGGCTAAAGAGTGAAATTTGTGACTAGTGTTCACACTTTCAAAACTTGTAAGCTTATGAGGCAATTATTTTGGTCAAAACAAAGTCTTTGTGAGGAAACTATTTATAGTGAGTAATAAGTTTTAAGATGCTGATTAGAAATCTTTCTCATCATCATGGTGTTTCTACATTGTCAAAAAGAATCCATAGACTATGGTGTAGTCACCCCTACATCATAGGCCTTGCCTCACTTCCATCGAGCCTCTATAGCCCGAGTGAAGATACATGCATTTCCTACTTGAATTTCATTTGACCATCGCTTTTAATTGAATTAACATTTTTAGGCGGTGGGGCCAATCAACATGCTTTTCAAATTTAAGGGATGATCTCTATTTTTCAAAGATGATCTAGAAATACTTGAGTGATGAAATATACTCATAAATATTTTCATTTCCTCGTTTCTAAATTTGTCTTTCCAAAAAAAAAACCATTTTAGTGTTAAGTCTTGAGTTAAACAAGCAGTTATAAATTTGACAATAAATCCTCTACCTAGAAGGAATTACCTAAAATAGAACTTTACAACTTTCATGAGAAAATTAACAAAATGTTATCCTTTATGGTTTGTGAATAACATGTCAAAATCTAAATTGTCAGTTGAGACAACCATTTCTATTAATATTTTGGAATATGAGAAGCTAAGGACTTATGTTTTCAAAGAGGAGAATTATTAAGCGATATGAGAATAATTTGTTTTGATCATCTATATAAGGTAAAAGAAAAAAGAAAAAAAAACAAAGAAAAGATATTATATATAATGAATGAAAAACTATATTTAAAAATTGATGTGGTGTTTCAGGAACCACCCATTCACATGCAATTCCAACAAATTTCCTTCCAAATTTTGAAGGGTGAATGAATTATTTCCATCAAGTATAGCAATATTGTAGGATCCTAACCTCAAATGATTGAAATTTCCATGTTTGTTAGGATCCTCTTTTTTGATATCCCATCTCAATACTAAGTCACTAGGGATGAAATTTTTATTTTTTTACATTATCAAAAGGAAGTTTTGGCTAAATATTTTTAAAAAAATTCGAACAAAGTGTTTCCATTGTTGACTATTGTTTACCATGACCAAGAGTATGTTTTACTATGGTTGACCTTAACCATGTTTGACTTTGGTTTTCCATGGTTGAATATGGTTAACCATGGTTTAGATTGACCTTGAACAAAGTTGAGCATGGTTGATCAGGTTTGACCTTCACCATGGTTGACTATGGTTGAAAATGTCCATGGTAAACTATGGATGACCATGCCCATGGTTGACCTTCCTAGACCATGTGGAGCTAATTATCGTGGGTCATGTAGAATATGTTTAACCATGGTCTACTATATCACTATCACATTGTAATGTTGATGAGGTTTTGTTGGTCACACTTTGACATGAGGGTTTATTTGTCACATGACATCGTGAGGTTATGGTCATCACATCCTAACACGAGGTTTTGTTTTACACAATATGGAATTGGAATACATTTGTCACATTCTAAAAATGGAAAGCATGTGCAACTCTCATATTTCGAAGGGAACTGAGAAACAATTTTTTTTTCTAGGTATAGGAATTGTTGTGCAAGTTTTTTCTAATCAAGTTGATAAATGGAGTTTTAGAAATATGGAGTGATTGAATGATAAATCACAACAAATTCCCTTGCTTGGTGGATAGGAAACTAATCTTCCATAATTCTTGTGGGAGGAGGAAAGTGACCTCCGCCCCTAGCTGTTGTTGAATAGAAGAAAGAGTTCTAGGTGTAATGGTTAAGATTGATCTACATTTGCAACCTATCTTTGGTTTTAATGAGAGTAGATAAAAACAACTAGAACCTCTACAAAAAATTTAAAATAAGGAGATGGACCCTTTTCCCAAGATTTATTATGGGCTAAATATACTCTGGAGTTCTGTATTAAAATACTTAGTAAGTAACATACTTCGAAATTGTATTTGGGATTTAAGGAAATAGTCCAAATGTTATTAGACATTAAAATTTATTATAAATAAGGTAAAATGGTTAATTAAATGTTGATCACAAATGTGGCAAAGGAAGTGTTGGGGCACTTCTAGATGCCCAATGGGTCATATTAACATCTAGTGATGGATGTAGCCATATAGATATGGTTTGGATCGTAGTGAGGGGAATCTAGAAAAGGATTTCCTTGATGAGAAGGTCTACTGATCAAGACCAATTGGAAGCTAGATTGGTTGTTTTGTTACCTTGGGAACGGTTATAATTTCCCAGACTATATTTATGAGTGGAAAATGTTTTCATGGAAGTTGAGGAAAGAGTGTTTTCTTGCTAGTTGATATCGTGTAGAAAGGGAAACATAGTTATTACTATGTATGTTAAACTACCAAGTGGATGTCATGTGAATGACTACAAGTTCCCAACCAAGAAGGAAGCTCAATGTTGAGTATCTCTATAGAACTTGTCATGAAAATGGCAGTAAGATCTTTGGGATAAGGATCTGAAAGTTTGATATGTCCATGAAGGACTAATCCGGATTATTTTCGGCACGAAATGAGAGTGGAGATATAATAAATCAATGTACAGAGATATCTCAGATATCCAATAATATAACAAAAATGTATCAGAGATGCAACCATAAACACAGAGATACAGTAATACACAATTTTCTATTAATGAGCGAAAATGTACAAAGACTGTAAAAATACAGAGTGAAAGACTCACTAGAATGGTGGCATCTTATCTCTAAGAAGAGATGTGTCTGCCACTCACATTTGCAAGAAGATGATTTTACAATGAGGCTCCAAAGGCATTTTTATAATAAATAAAATCCAAAACCCTAACCCCGAAAGATGAAAAGCCAACAATTTTGTGGACCTCGTTTTAGGACGTTTGGTGTATCAACTTCCCAAGGGTGTAACTTTGGCATACAATCTCCATTTGGGGCGTACGATAGCTCGTTGGAAAGGTATAGTTGAGGAGATCCATTTTTGGGTCTCAATAAGAGACTTTGGCTATCATTGAGAATCTTGATCCTGAAAAACCTTCATTTAGGCCCTCAAAATGGCCCCGGAAGTTAAAAACTACTAAAAATAGTAAATTACCAAAATTGTCAGAAAATTGTTTTGAGCCGGTTGGCAAAGGTGGGTGACCAATAATATCCACTTGGATCAAGAACATGGAAAGGAGTACAAGAAATGAGCTTGCATGATTAATGTTTAGCTATGTATGTATATGCTTAAGTGCATGAATTTGATGCAATGTGAGGTTGCTTGATATGAAGACTGGTATTAAGACCAAGTAGATATGAAGGATATTAAATATGCAACTAATGCATACATATGATGTATGAGAATATGTATACTAAAGGAATGATGTGATTGCCTAAATGATTGAAATGTAAGGTAAGAATTTCACTTGCCAAGATTGAATGAATATCGTGGATGCATGGCCAACTCTATTCTGAAGAGTCAAGAAAGTTTGATTTTTAATGATAGCTTGAGAGGAATGTGTTCCATTTCCTTAGGAAGGGATAGTATAAATAGATGAAAGATTAAATGTGTAATGATGCTCTATTTTCATGATAAAATGAAACATGATTATTCCTTTGAGGACTGCATGAGAACAATTGTGAACAATCATGGGTTAAATAATTTATGATTATGCATGTGGTTAGATGCATCATGAATGTAAGATTAAAAATAAGGAATATGTGTGGATAAATAATATAGAGGAACAAAAAAGATGCATGTTTATATTCCTTATGGAATATTTGGTAAAAAACTAAATCTAACTGAAGGTTGAGGCCATCACAGATAGTGAAGTATACGCAATAAGGAAGTTGCATGTTGAAGGAGTTCCCTGTGGAGGAACAGTGTGAAGACTATGTCAGGAGAACAAAGTCACAACCTTAATGACTACTGAGAATTGAGCGATGGGTTGCAAGACTATATATATATATATATATATATATATAGAATATGTTCTCCCGACAGAGTATATATAAGGTTGTGACTATGTTCTCCCGACAGAGTCTTCACATTGTTCCTCCATAGGGAACTCCT
The DNA here is from genome assembly GCA_009831015.1 of Picea engelmannii. Lineage (NCBI taxonomy): Eukaryota > Viridiplantae > Streptophyta > Pinopsida > Pinales > Pinaceae > Picea > Picea engelmannii. The sequence continues at coordinate 41,933 of ML820556.1, forward strand.
TCAACATGCAACTTCTTTATTGCGTATACTTCACTATCTATGATGGCCTAAACCTTGAGTTAGCTTCAGTTTTTTACCAAATATTCCATAAGGAATATAAACATGCATCTTTTTTATTCCCCCATATTATTTATATAAGAATCTTGGATTACATTTTAAAACATCATGCATGAATGGAAGACTAACAAATGAACATTGACCATTATAATAATTGAAGGGTAATGTGTAGAATGCACAGGTTCATGATTCATTATGAACAAAAAAATTTATATTGAAGCATGTTGATGTATCCAAAAGGTTAGGGTGAGCCTAACCAAGGCTTCTCAAGGAAAAGAGTAGGAAGATCCCAATAGGGAGTAAATTACAAAAGCAAAGAAGGGGAAAAAGGGGAATACTTTTCTCACTTTTAAAAATCTGAATTTCTTACAGAGTTGTAGGTCTTAAATGGGAAGTTGTGGAAACGTGTACAGTTGGTAAAAGAAAAATAAACCCCCAAGTATGATTAAATTAATAGGCTTGTATGAGCCGTGTCAAGTAAATCCAGTAAGGCCTTGGAGTAACTCAGATGGAATGAAATTCCCATACTGTGTAGAAGGAGTTGGAAAGGGGGTTAAATCATTTCCTATTGTATATTATATTTTCTCTAGAATGAGAAACGGGTGTGTTGATAAAAGTAAATGTTTTGACACTATAGTGATGATGGTTGTATAACTATAGAAACAATTGAGAATAGTTTGTGTTGTACTCATGAAAACATTAAGGATAATGGGATGAAGTGTCTATCTGGAAATGTTTTGTTGATATGATACATGCATTTTTTTTTTTTTTACATGACAACTAATATAATTATGATGTAGGAAATGTGTAGAAAGAAATTGGAGATGTTGAGAAAGACGGTTGTCAATGATGGACAACCTCAAACAGAGAAACTCTATGCCATTCAAGGATGGGTTATAATCTTTGAAAGAAAGCGCATGAGTAAAGAGTACCATGGGTATAATTACCAATCTAGGGATATTGGGAATAAAGGTTCTCATAGTTAGCACATTGCATGGAATTGCTTTGAGGAAATGCATGTTTGCATAGAGGGTAGACAATGGATTTTCCATTGAGGAAAGAGGACCATACACTACTCCACTTAAATTGTGTAGTTAATAAAGAAAAAAGAATTTTGGGTGTCAATGAGTATTGAAACCCTAGTTAGTACTAAAGGAAGAATGCTTGGGTGCATTCAAGGGTAAATTTTAGTTTCATATGCACTGGTTTGGGATCGTGATTGTCCTATAGCAGGAATCACAGTCCTACTGCAATAATGAATGAGAATGATTAAACCTTATGGTGAATAGGTTGGTCAAGCTCCAACACACCTTGACAAGGTGCTTGTCATAAGTATGGAAAACTTGAACCCAATGTAAGGGTACATTGGGTATGGATGTGGCCATGAATATTGCCACACTGATTAAATTCAACTGAGATTTGAACTACATTTGGAAAATTTGGTATGTTAAAAAGATACATATTTAAATAATGATATTTCATTTTTCTATGTACCCTTGAATAGATGAAAATGACATGGATTGTTACTATGCATAGTTTTGAAAATACAATGTGCATGAAAACTAACAATTTGTTTGGCTGAGGAATGTTAAAACTGCAGGAAGAAAAGGGTCTTGGATATGGCAGTGTTGTAAGCCCATAAGAAAGACCAATTTCCTGTTGAGATAAACTGCTATGGGGAGGAAGTCCCATACTTGTGAATCTGGTTCCTCTGCAGAACAGATCTGAAAATAAATGTGGAAATTGGAATTTGTGGGTGACAGATTTACAGGATAATCATGAATTTGAAATTGATGATAATATATCATAATTTTTTTATACATGTGAGGCGAAAAATATCTATCTCAAGAGGACAGGCAAAGGTTGTCAATATGGAAAGAATGAAAAAGGATATTAATTGGGACAAGAGAACCCTATGGTAAGGCATGATCACCTAGAATATGTTGTGTTGTGGAAACACAAGCTAGAGGGACACCTCAGAAGAACAATTCCAAGGGACACCTCGACTGTAAAGCTCAATGAATTATCTAAAATTCTTCTTGTGCGAGAAATACTTGGAAAGGAAAGATGCATCTCCCGAGGAACTGTATAGTAGAGAAGGGGATGCCTGAGCCTGGGCCTGGAGGGTGAGTGACCACAAGGAAGAGGAGACTTAGATAATTCTTATAAACTATCGATTGGGATCATGAACACAATGTATTTGCCTAGGAAAAACATTGAGCCCAGATAACAAGACATCCATGTGGATGAAAATTCACGGACTGCATAGATAAGTATTGTGATATATTATGAAAATTTTCCTCTTGAAAATATTTTCGCATGAAATTGTGATTAATATGCTTATTTTCCAATATTATTGAAGGCAGGTGACGAATACCAAGGGTCTGAAAAGGTCCTGATCAAGGAATAGGATCAATATTTATGAAGAAGTTGAATGACAAAGGAATTATAGGTGTTACTGAAAAAGAATATCAAGGATGGTATTCCCTTTTTAAGGGGGAGGGGATTGTAATACCCTTATTTCCCCCACCTTGTAATTAATCATTAATTATGATCACCATGTTATCGCATGGGACCAATGTAAAGGTATATTTTTTTTAGATTTCCAATGACTGGCTATGGGGGTGAAGCCTTGAATTAATGGCCATGATATCACTAGAGGAAAAAGAGTGAGAAAACTGTGGAGAGGGTTCATTGTGTCAAAATGACCCAAATTTCTCCTTGCTGGAATAATAAACCTCATCCTGATCAGAAGGAGAAATCAGTTAATAAGGAAAGGTCTAGTGGTTGAACTATCAACCTGTTGGCAGCCAATTCAATTTTTTCCATTGCCCTATAAGCTGCCTACACCTATGTCTTCTGAACTTCAAATTGTCGTCGCATTCTGCAAATAGACGATATTTTCATTTCCTGTGACACTTGCAAATCGGTCCCCATTTAGTTTTCACGATTGTAAGCGTGAAAAATCCTCTATGGTTATTTGAGCTGTCATGATCTTTGCATTGATATTTTGAATGGCACTTACCTTTGGTTTATCATTAAGTGGCTAAAAGGATTTTCAAACTATGCCTATTTGCCTATTCTTATGTTGATTGCGCAACTTGATTTTATTAAACTTATGAGGCATTGGGCATATGGGTTTATACTTGATTCTATGAATTGCATAGGGGTCATGGTTTATTTTGTTTTTATATGATGTGATCCTTATTTTTATAGCTCTTGGCTTGTCAATTCTATAATTATCGATTGTCAAAATGTTTTATTAAACATTTGTGAAATAAGCACGTCGTTAACATTTAGGTTTCATTTCACATTGAATATTCATGGTTTGAAATATTATAATGGCGCATTGGTATATCATCCACCGTTTAATTCTTTGGTTGAACGAATGATATGGTTTTGAGCTATGTTATGATTGATTGAACAGAGGATTAATTGGCAGTTGTACTTTTCCATTACTATTATGCATGGCGGTGAATAATTCCACCACCCTCGCATGCGCACATTAATGTTTCCCCTTTGATCGTTCGTAGCTGTTAGCCCAAATGACTCTGCTCCTGTGTGTTGGTGAATGTGACCCAAACCCTTACTATATGCTCGCACCATGGCTCCAGTCGTGAGGGTTGAACCGAAAGGCAGCCAAGCTCTTTTGATGTTCGATAGTGCCAGCAGTGACCTTGAGGACAGTGGGTGGCTTCCGTTTATACAGAAACTTGATGGTTTTAACCTCTGCGTTGCTAGGCAATTCGCCATGACCTTTGATGGCTGTTGAGCCAAGGTCGGGGATGTTCAATTGGAAATTGACGAGTAGTTTATCAGTCTTGCTACGGGTTTGCCTGCCACTGGACAACGATGGTCCAAGAATTGCAAAGTAGAAGAAGTCCCTTGGACACTTCTCTTCCAGTCGCGTAAGGTTAGCTCCTGTGATAAAGGTTTGCCTGTGACCATGCTGAAACAGCTTTGGCATGATTTATTGATGATTATCAAATAGTTTATCACCTGCGAAGGTCGATATGGGTTCATTTTCTTACACCACCTTCATTTGCTTATGGTTTTTATGGGTTATTATATCAATATGCCCTATTACTTGCATAGAAGCATGTTCAAAATGTCTAAGAAATACAAAAGGAACCAGGCTGATAGCATCCTTTTTCACTACGGGCTGGTTAAAATGATTGTTGTCTATCATTTGGGGTTACACGAAGACTGTTGGAACGTTTTCCTTGCTCGCAACGGTTTTGAAGATTCAAACCCTCCACAGGTTGACAAACCTGTGGTGAGCGAAGACAAGACTGTACCCCCGATACCCTATAGCATTATGTTACCTAAACCCTTACCTGACTCACCTATCGACCTACCCCACTCTGTGACCAAGGATGTCGAGATTGTTAAGCCTGTGGGCAAGAAGCTTAAAGCCAAACCCACTGCAAACTCCAAAGGCAAAAAGAATGCCCATTTAATTTCTCGAATGGTGAGGAACAAGCCAAAACCTCCTATCAACCCTAACCCTATCGTGTTAAGTGAAGACTCTTACTCAGAAGTGGAGCGTTTCTTGGCTAGTGAATACCCCTATTCGGAAGGTTTGTGTGTCGAACCCTCGTTTGACTTTGTTTCGAACCTACCCCCTTGCCTACAAAACGACCCTAACTACCCAGGCATTAAGCTGCCTTGTGAAGCCCCCGGTTATTCATCTAAACCCTCTCCTGCTCTGTCAAAACCTACAGTGCCACCCTATGATCAATGTAGCTCGTGGTTAGAGAGGTATTATCTTGATGTTCCAATGCTACAGTCGAGAATTCATTCTTTGGAGGACCAGGTTGCACGGCTTACCAGTCAAAAGGCTAAATTGCAAGCCACTGATAAGAAACAGAGGATGACTGGCTCTATCTTGTTTAAAAATATGGAGTCAGCTACAGTGGTCGTGAATTCTAAGTTGGCATAGTTTGAGCAGCCTCACTGGTATGTTCTATCACTTGTTTATATAACGAATTCGAATTCTTTGAATAGCTCTTATTACAGCTTGTATTTGCTCTGTCACATTATATGCATTATGTACATAGTTTTGTTTTGATTAATGGAATTTCGTTTTCCCAATTTAGCTTCGATTGGATTTTCTTCAATTCAATTGATCATGGTATGGATTTGATTGGTTTGATTTAGATTAAATTGGATACTCTGCTATCAATTGAAGTTGTTTGTATCTATTCTAAACACAAGTTGTTTTTCGTATTTCAATTTTGAACACAATCAAGTTTCGATTCGAATTGGTTATAAAGTATACGATATGATTGGCAATAATGGTTAACTATTACGATTTTATGTCCCATATGACTTTTGACCAACAGGAATATAATTTGGATAATGTTCAATATGTTTCTGTTAATATGCACCCAAATCGTGAATAGATACGATTCATGACAGTTATACCCACCTGGTTGATTCGCATTGGTTACTCCACCATGTTATCAGTTCGATTCATATTGCAATGAATATGTTGTTTAAATTTGATTTGAGGAACGAAAGTGACTATATCCAGGTTCACGATTTGTTTCTATAATTAAACTCAGTCGTAATTTGATTATTTTCCCAACTAATAATTATAACCTCTGTTGATTCTATTAAGATTGTGATCATGATTTATCGATCCTGTCTGTTGACTGTGCAAGGATCAATCACGAAATTCGTTGGGTTGATGCTGTTAAGTATGGTTTCATTTGAACATAATCAAAACAGTCTTTCTAACTTTACATTTGATTGAACGATATGAATCCATTGTTATATCATTATAGCTATGACAAGTGGAAGTTGGTTGTGTTGGATTAGATCATATCACATACGATATCACTCATTATTGATTTCATTTGGATATGAAATAGTCTCGTTACTGTTTGACCCGTTTTTATGGTAAAAGAAAAACAGAGTATTCTTACCCCTGTTTTCGATTGAATCACTTTTGATTTTGTTTAATTTGAATGATAAAATCATTTGAATCATTAGTGATTCGTTTTTAATGTTTATTGAAAGAAAATTGGATTGGATTATTTTAAAGAGATTTGATTTGATTTTTATTTGATCCTATATGTTATTTTAGACTAGCTACAGAATCAGATGATTCTGTAGCTAAGTCTGTAAGATTAGATATTTATTGTTTTGTTAATAAAATATCTTTCTAACTTGATATTTTTGGTCTATTGCAGATGAATTCGAAATTGCAGTGGATTTGATAAGCAGTTAGGGGATATTTGAAATATTCTGATGTCATTTTAGTTTCCTAGTTTAGTTGA
>ML820556.1:48323-66716 GCA_009831015.1 Picea engelmannii
GTAATAATGGACATCCTCATTCATGGGAGAACAAGGATATGGAATTTTAATACAGACTGAGGCAGAATTTGGTGTTTTGTTACAGCTTTAGCTTCTCATTATATCAATATTTTGTTTCATGTTGTGTATATCAATTTGTATCTCGTTAATGACTACTTTAGTTATCTTAATTATTTGCAAATGATATAATTTAATCACTGTAATCCATATCTGATTTCTTCCAAGCATTTAAAAAACATAGCAATTCCTTAGTTCAGTTTGTGAATGGCAGATTTCTCTTCTTCATGAGTTGAATTATTAAACATGTTTTTGCATAACAAGTTTCCCTTATTGCAAAGATTTATAAATCATAAAATTGTTATGATTTTTTATGTCTTGTTTGTCCTGTAAATAGCTCAAAGAGCAGTACAGCCTATCGTTTACAAGAATCTTTTGGATTAACCGGTGCGAGTTTACTTCCTCCGACCAGCTTCGAAGTCATCATACACAGGACAAATTAGGAGCGTTTCCAGGTCAGTTTGTCATTTATTTATTATATTTATTAGTAGTTTAATTCAGATATTAGTTTAGTTAGATTTATAGGTAGAATTAGTATATTAGATTGTTTAATTTCAGTAAATATATTAGATCGTTTAATTTCAGTAAGTTTTATTTCTTATTCATAAAATCATAAAAATAAAAAAAAAGATCTCTAGTTGTCTTAGGGAAGAAAGCAAATGAGTTTTACAGGTTTTATTCAAATCTGCAACTTGTAGATATTGTATATTTGTGAATAAGTTGTAATCCAACAAGTAGTTAGACGACTAATTATTAGAGTTAGTGTAATAGTAATTAGTAGATTGTATATAATAGTTAGATTAGTTTATTTTTAGTTTTAGTTTAATTTAGTAGTTTGTTTTAATTAGATTAGTGTATTAGTTTGTTTTTATTTATTATTAGTTAGTTAAGTTTCTTGTATTTAGTTTTAGATTGTTTTATTAGTTTTAGTTAGTTTAGTTTGTTTTATTTGTTTTAGATAGATTAGTTAGTTTAGATTAGTTTTCTCTTTGGTTTTCTTAGGACCTTAGAGCGGCCAATGGAGTCGTTAAACCCGTCAGGGTGGTTCATTCCAAACGGCTTGGGTTATTTAGACAACCTCGGACCGGTTCCACTCTCTCAATTGACGGACGGACAATTTCTCCCATCAACACAACCACCACAATGAATGGAAGCATGGAGGGTCTGGCTAGGGAGACAGAAAACTGTCAAACCGAAGTACCACAGAGGGCATTTTTTCCTGCAGGCCTAAACTAACCCAATTTTCCTTCTGACAGAAGGAACAAGAAAGTTCAAGAACCTTCCTGAAGGGGAGAAATGGCGTGCAAAAAGAATACATGCAAAATACATAAGAGGATACACACGAGAAGAAGAAGATCACGAGAAGCTCTCCAGCTAAAAATAAGAACTAAAAGATTCATAACTTGTTTTGGTTCTTGAAAAGAACAAGAGAAAAGATCTCTGAGAATTTACAGGAGAACACGACCTAAGAAGGATATTTTGATCTTGATGTTGAGGAGGAATATGATAAACCTCAATGAGACTGTGACAGAGAAAGAACCTCTGAGAAACTGTGAAATTTCCCTAGTGATATCATGGCTTGGCATGGGGGTGGAAAGAGCACTAAGAATGAATGCCTCTAAGCCTATGGTTGGGTAGAAACACGAACACCCATAGTCATTTGATTGGTGACCGAATGAAATAGATAACTATTTTGATGCCTATATACTATAATTGAAATGCATGATTTAGTTATCTGTAAATGTGATAACTTGTTCCTTGCATGAAATTGATGATAATGGTGTTTATTTTCCTTCTGTAAAATATTGCATTTGTATGATTGTAAGGTAGCAATCTTGGCCTCTAGTCTGGTCGGAAAAAATCTTGAGGTGTTTTCCCTAAGGAGTTACCTCATAGTTCTATAGTTGGAACAAACTTTAAGGGACTTCCATAGTCACTTTGATTCCTCGAGATTACCCTATCCCTGAAGTAGAAATTATGTCCAGTGACTGGAAGGTGCATCCTTCAACCTATCCATCCAAGAGATCAGGGATTCATGTCCCAACCTTAATCAAATCTTGGCTAAATGTTGAGTGTATCCCCCAGAATTTGATAAGGTTCCATGTGACCCAGTGATCCAAAAAAGATCTTTTAAATGATTATGATTGAGTTTTTAATTATATGTGTTAATTAACCATTTATGAAGCTGAAAGAAAGAGGAAGGATTTAATGAAGAAGCATAGAAGCCATAAGACAATATATGGATCTAAAATGAAGCAATAAGAACAACAAACCATAAAAAGATAAGTGATAATGGAGTTCGGCACAAAATTGCCTATGTCTCCAGGCCTTTGTCTCAGTGGGGGAGGCTTCTTTATTTATGTTAAAAGCTCAAAAAGTACATTGCAACAATTCCATTAGACTACAAGAATGATCTGGTCATGTTCTTCCAGATATCTAGAACCTAGCAGAAGAAACAACACGCAAAATGGATGACCGGAGCTCCCAAAAATGGCCTGCAAGCATCTGCTCCTCAACAGCTTCCCTACATAAAAATGGATTTGGCTTGGCTTCCCTTCAGCATAAATATACTTTGAGTATCCTCCATGGCCTCAAACAGGCCTGGTTTTTATAGATCTGAATTTGGTTATCCATCCCCAACTTCCTCCCAAAATCTGGCCTCAAAAAGAACCCAATATCCCCCAAAAATGACCAAAATCTCCATTAACAGGCTTGAAAATCACTAAAAAATCACATTTTCTAATGTTAAAAAACCATTTTATGAAAATAAAAGGGATAAGCCCCTAACTGGGTGCATTCCCCTGGTCTTATGGTACTATGTATGGGATCAAGGGCTAATAAAAGGATGCCTTAACTGGGCTAGGCCCCTTTTGGAGTGTGCCCCCCTAGTCTCATGGGATATCCCTGGATCTTGGGGCTGGTGCTTATCTTTTGGGTGCACATGAGAGGGAGCGCCCTCCTTTAATAGGTTGTGGTCATGTGCAGTAGTTTGACCATGGGCTGGGGCATATCCCCAACCCCCTTTTTTCCCCTTTTCACTTTAGTACACTTTATTTAAACTAAAGTGATCCCTGTTGAACAGGAAACACAAGGGCGCATTGGTGGAGGGACTTTGTCAAGATTTGGGTTGACCCAGGAGGTCATGGGATCAAACCCCATGGAATCCATAACATTTTTCCATATGAACCAATTGACCAATCCCATGGTGCCACGTGGCAGCCCATGACTGGGCTATGTGGCACCCAACAATTCGTCAACAAACTGCCACTTGTCAACTATTGGGTGGATCCCTGTCACTGACCAGTCACCTTATGTTGGGCTACCACTTGTCGCAAACTACCTCTACCATGTCAACATTGTTGATGTCATGCTGATGTCATCATTTGACTGGACCTATTGACTTTTTACCTGTTTGGGAAAACGGTCAGAGTGTGATAACTCTCACATACGACACCCGTTTGAGAAAGTGAATATATGGTCGGAATCAACGTAATGAGCCAGTCACAGTGGAATTGGTTTCATCCAATTATGAGAACTTTCATTTTTGAGCCTTTTTGAGCCCTATCAGACTCCTGGATCCGATTCTGGATCACCCATGGTTGCAAACCCCTCTCTACGCCGAAAGGATGGAAGTTATCTTGGCTTCAAAACTTTGGGAATTTGGAGCTCCGTGACAAATGACTTCAAAACTATTGAAAACATATGAAGGCCAAAGTCACGAATTGATAAGGACCATGGATCTGGGAATCCATTGGAAATATCTCTCAACCGTTATATCGAACCTAGTGAAGGGGTAGCGCTAAGTACTTCGGAGAAGTCCCACTTCAGAAGAATAGAAGTGTTCTAACACCAAAACTCCCAAATGTCGGAGTCACGAAGTTAATATGGGTCGTTGAGAGTAGAGGGATGCATGTCCACAAATCAATGTCTATTCATAATTCTGGTTCTCCATCATAATAAAAATACAATCACAAGAGTTTGCAAGTTTTTCGAAGCTCCAAAGGCCAGAGCAAATCTTGGCCATTGGCATCAGGTGCACATGGCGACAGATCGAGTGTGGTTTGGAGTTTGGAACTCCAGAAGGAAGTGTTGTTCAAGGCGAGGAAACCTTTGAACATCTGAGTTACGAAGTGACATGAATTGTTGATTTGATTTTGCATCAGGATCCATCCTATCCATTGGATCCATACTGTAGTTAGCACTTCAACGAAGTATTACTTTAGGAGGATGGTGATGTCATGAAATTAAACTCCCTGAATGTCGAAGCTGTGAATAAACATGAACCGTGGATATAGAGACCCTTCGGGATCTCTCCTGGCTGTTAGATATATACCATGGTCAGCCTGATGTTGATCACTCTAGGAGCAAGGAGGAATTCACACCACAAACTCCCTGAACTTTGAAGCTATGAATTAATGGAGGTCATAGATCCAGGGATTGCGTGGAAACACCTTAACCGTGAGATCGAAAGTCTTGGAAGTTCATCAGTACGAGATTATGGGATGATGTGGAAATATAACATCACCCAAGGTGATGTGGACCCACAAACGATGTGCCATGGGTCACCTAGATTCATACATTTTGCAGACCCTATACGACCATTAAAATGTGGCATTTCTCACCCACTAAAGGGACCACATGTCATATATGCCTTACCATGTGTCACCCTTTGGAACGCATTCATTATTCTTACTAGTGGGTGGAGTACTTGAGACCTACATGTTCTGACCCCTGTGTTTAATATGTCACCTCAAGCAAGGGTGAACCCTTTGGGATTTCGGGACTTCGGAGGATTTGCATGCAGAAATTAAAAGGGGCGTTCAGCGATGAACGTCGAATTTTCCCTTGAGATTAGTTGTTAAACAAGGATGAGTTTCCACCATTAGATATGATGGTGGATGGACCTTCACCATAGATGTAGGAGCATTGGATAATCTCTGGCGATTCGAGGTACATGGAACGGTATGAATGAGATGAACCTACATGGACACCATGTGGCCCTTCACTGTCAATTCCCAAAGAGCCTTGGAAGGGAATATCTCCCAATCTAGAGCTTGTATTTGAGCATGACGATAGTCATTGGAAATATTTGGGTGAGCAAAAGATAACGATGTTGTGAAGGAGAGGATTGGAGATACTTGAGAGAAACTGAAATTTTGACATCCCATCCTTTAGATGTTACCTTAAGGGGTTGGGTGTGTTACACAAAGAGGGCACCGAGATGGTCCCATGAATTCTTTTTTTCAAAGGTTGTCCCAGGTCAAAGTCTTATTTTTCGCTAGAAGCCATAAAAATATTATTATTATGGATCATAGGTTTTGTAGCTATATAATCTACCAAAATCTCCCTTTAGGGTTATTCTGGATGTCCAGTATGGTTAAGTAAGCCTCCTTTACTGAGAAGGAACCTGTTACAAGGAAAATTACTCTATGGCATGGGGTAAACCACAACAGACGGAAATGACTACAGAAATCAACTCTAATCTCAAGCATGATATATAAAAAATTAAACTAACAAGACAAGATAAAGAGCCTACCTCGTCCAGACGTTCGATGAATTCCATCGTTGAGCACTTGAATCAAAGCAATACACTTGCAACTTGTCCTCAAAAACCAAGATACGCAAGCATATGGTGATAATATATAAATTTAGCACATATAATATCATAATCCATCAATATTCATAAAAAATATGCCCATGGAATAATAATTGAAATATTTGCAAGACATTAATTCGACGAGAAAAGAGTATTTCTATTAAAATGTAATCAACAAAAGTGTATGAATGACAAAATTCGGTGTCAATCCTCCACCAAAGGCAATCTCATATAAGAGAGACAATGAGATTCTCCATCAAATAGGGAAGAGCTTGGGGGTTGAACAATGTGTTCAGATTTAAAAGGACAAAGCATGCAAACTCAATGTGAAGTGAATAATTTCTCCAGAGTAACTTTCCTCTCAAAGTTGAATTCTTCTCCTCTTTTCCACAGCTTGGATAGGGCTCATTTATAGTCTTCAAATGGAACTGAAGGGCCAAGTCGGAACATTTCCAGTATATGGAAGGTCAAGGATCATGGATCCCATGACATGACATGGAAATCCGACACCATTTTTTAATTTTGAGCACAAAACTCGATGTACACGGGATGTAATGGTGTAACCTGCATATATGCATGTTGTATAGATGTTAGAGCGCGTATATGTGGAAAAATACAATTTTATCTCTGGGAACTGCAAAAAGGGACTTCAAGTCTACATAGGGAAATGGAAACGTCCTTCTAAGAAATTTTGCATGGGGTGAGGAAAATATTGCTATAACAGATGCCCCCTAATGTGTGAGGTCAGAGGAGTATCTGTGATGGCCAAAATACATTATAATTCCCATAAGTGGAGTAATGGAGACCCAACTGGACAAACTATTTTCTCATAAGAATATTACAATTCATAATGACTTTGTGCACATGGCTTCCAATTTGAATTACACTACACATCCATTTGAAAATATACCAAATAGTTGTTCATGGCCATGAATAGGAAATACAAAAGTAGATACATGCCATAGCTTTTCATAGTCACGAACAAGGCCCAGTGAAAACCAATCTCAAAATCAATCTAAATATATCTATATACAATGGAGCACAATATGATCTCTCATGATCCCTGAAGTCATATAGGTATTGGTCGAATGAATAATAGAAACAATTCAGAAAAGTTGTGACTATGAACTGATGTCTTCAAGTCTTCTACTAGATCCGCCAAAGGTGCAATTCTACATCATGTGAATAAATGAGTTGAGGTGGAACACAATGAGACTTCATTTTATTACCAGTCATTAAGGTATACCATTAACAAACGCGAGACAACCTATTGATAATGAAAGTAGGTATCAATGCATTTATTACATTCTTACAAGTGTGAATAAAGGTGTTGAGGTTGAACACTTGAAGAATCCATCAATTAGGATAAATTGATGTATTCCCATCCGTCAATGGAAAGAGAACCTACCACTAATGTCTACAAGCCTATAGGTTTGCATAGGACTCTAGGTATCATTTCCATAATAGATGGGCTGAATTCGATGGAAGGAGACTTGTTGAAAGGAGAGAATTAAGGCATCTATCATCATTCAACATGAGGTACAAAGAAGGATCTTGATGATTTGGAGGAACTTGAACTAAGAACATGTCCATGAAGCAACGAACCTATGTATCTTTCTCATGTACCAAATGAAAGTAGTGCACGAAAGAGACCTTATGAATAGCAACCAATGAGGAAAATTGTCAAAAAAGGAGAGGAAACCACCAATAAGTCTAACGGAATCCAAGACATTGCATGAATCCCAATGTGTGAATAGATTTCTTCCTGTCGAGCACAAGGGAAACCCCCTAGTCAGCGACCACTGAGGAGATGTTGATTGTTGGGTTCAAGGTTACCTACCCAAAAGGAAAGTAGGACCAAGGTGCATGGTAGGACTACTGCTTCATGTAACTCTGAGATACACTGAGGGTATGGCCAACATGAAAAGTAAAGAGTTCTGAGAAATGGTCGACACATATTGATAGACATCCTTTGAACAAGATCATGAGACATATGGATGACTCTGACAACATAGACTCAATGATGAAACTTTGTGATGCGGGAGGCACCAATAAAAACTCTCCATAGGGATTGGAAGAGTAACCAGTCGATGGAGTAAACTCTAAGTAATGATCTCAGCTTCCTAAGGTCATGCTAAACCCAAAATTTTGATGAAAAATGGACTCAAAAGTTTTTGCTATGTTCAAAGGCGACACGACTGTTGCCAACATAAGATAATGCTCTTTTCCCGCCCAATTTTTTTTTCCATAGTCAAATGAATGTTATGATATAGAGGAGGAAACGAGTGTCGTGAGTAAGAAACTAGTTCCAACAGTGGAACATACCTATGCTCAATGCAAGGAGGTGCATGTAGGATATGGACACTCAAGGGACTTATTCCTCTTGGGTTATAGGGTATCAACCTACAAAGGATAGAAACAAGGCTCTTCTTGGTTGATGATGCAAACTTCTGAGGTGGTAGGCTTATTATGTGAAAGAGAGAACCAACAATAGGATCAATACTACAAGCAAGAGAATGAGAAGCAATTACAACTTAACGCCAAATAATGTTCTTTTTCGTAAATTTAGTCTACTTGGTTTGAAAAAGGGTTAAAATTACACCAAATAGGCATCCTTTCGAATCCAATTTATGAGTGTGAAAGAGACAAGTTCACTCGGAAATATTTTCTCTTTTTGAGAGAGTCAAAAAAGAGCTTAAACCAGACTCGTTGATGTTTTTCTAAGCAGCATATCATGGGGGAGGCCATGGCTCCCTGTAGCACTTTTGTGAAAGGGCAAGAACTTATGAACAACTGACACAATCTTGGGAAAACCCAAAGTTGTCAAAGTATAGGAGGATAAAATACTTGCATAGGATACCTTATCTACAATATATCAAAGAAATCCCCTTATTTGGAAGGGTGTAAAAGAAGTTGAGGCTCTACAAGATCATTCCAATCAAAGGAAACCATCCTAGGACTTGGAGGGAGTGTACTCAGAGAGTGTGGAATGATCCTTTTTTCAGAAGGTGTAGAATCAAAAATGCTAAAGACATGGTCGAAAGATGCATCGCCCACCAAAAGAAGAGTTGGATTGATTGGAGATTGCATTGGCGATGTCACTTCCTTAGATTTTTCATTATCCAAGAGAAGAGTGGGATCAACCAAAGATTTCAATAGAATGACCACTTATTCAACTGTTGGTTGAATAGGATGTGAGACAACAAGGTCAAGAGATGCATCACTCCCCAAAATAGGAGTGGTGTCCGTCGAATATTGCATCAACGTGACTGTTGTTTGAACAATATGTGAGACAACATGGTCAAGAAATGAATCACCCCCAAAAATAAGAGTGGTGTCAGTCGAATATTGCATCGGCATGACCGTTGTATCAACCAAAGAAGGACTAGAATGTTGAGAAACCAAACATGACTCAGAACCCGAGGTCCCCCTAGAAAATTACCATGCTTCTTGTACCACAGCAGTAGAAGGACACAAACGAGTAAGGTGATCTCCTTTGCAAAGTATACAAAGGAACTTGGGCTTACTTCTTATATGTATAGGATTCTCAATCGTATGAATTCCCCCAGGATGACTTGCAGTGGCTGGTGACATGCTCCCAGCATGACCTACATAGGCTAGTAGCAAATCTCCACCATGACTTGCAAAGGTTGGTGATGAATCCCCAACATGATTAGCATAGGTTGGTGATGTATGTGCAGTGTGACTAGTAGTGACTAGATTTGTGCCTCCAGCATGACTTGCAGCAGCTGGTTGTTGGACTTCAACATGACTTGCAGAGGTTTTTAACCAATCTCCAACATGACTAGCAGAGGTTGTTGATATAAAGCCAGTATGACTTGCAGTCACTGGACTGGTGGCAGTTGGTTGTGGCATTTGAGACCAAGGTTTCGGGAAAGACTGGTTTTGAGAAATTGCAGTCCAGGAAGGATTCTTGTATACACCATGGCCCTGTCCAACAGGAAAGTATCCTCCTCCACACTGATTCATAAAGGGTTGCAAGGGAATCATCATCGAGGAAGCCTCTTGCGAAGAGAAAGCGACATGACAAGGGTTACTCAAGTGAGGATATATGTTTCCCCCAGATGAAGGAAATTCATGAAGGGGGTTTCCCATACTATAAAACTGACTCCCCCCAAATGAAACATCAAAGAACAGATTGAGTTCTTCCATGGGAAAAACTTTCATAGGAACCGGCATAGCGGAAGAAGGATAGATGGGCAGGATGTAATAAGTAGAATGACCACCCATTTAAGCACTTTCTCCTGGAAAAGTGAAGCTAGGATTGGGTTTGTAGGAAGGAATATTTCAACCTCCTACCATAAGAATTGGTTGAGGGATATGATTCCCACCAAACGAAAAATGAGAATAAGGAGGCATCATGCCTCCAAACCCAAAACTAGGATTCGCATAAGGCAATGAGATAGAGGATGAAAGTGAAAAGACATTTATGGCATACCATGAGAAAAATTATTAGAGGCCCAAGGTACTGACTGAGTATCATGATTCAGCGTACCACTCAAAAATACAAAAGGATTCATCCCCATGGAATGGGAAAAGACCATGGACTAGGCAATGCTAACTGAGGGAGACATGGGGGCTCCATTAACCATAGCAATGAAAACTCACGACACAATACAAAATCCTAAGGCCAACTAATAATCAGAGAGAACACAAAAATAAAGCAACAAGGCCAATGCACAGAAACATGATATAGTAGTTGAAAAGGGACCTCCCTCACTAGAGTAGGTATGTCTCACCCAAGAGGGGCCTGAGACTCCCTTCAAAAGATCGAAGGTATCAAAATCATTTATAAGGGACCTCATGGGCTTAACATCGCAGTCAGTCAGATCCCCCCAGAGAGGTAATCCTCCATAATTTTTTTGTGTTGTACAACCCTTATCTAACCTAGGGTACCTGCAGAATAACCCCTTCAAGTAGCCTATGTGGATACCTATGTCCAACAACTAAGTCACCACGATATAACCAATGTGCATGAGAACATGCATAAGTCAGGTCCACCATATGGGCAGGGTTGCAAAGCCCAAAATCTCAAAAGCACCACCTGTCATAGAGGAAAAGTTACTAGAAAGACCCTGATATATGAATAGATCCCCAGAAATATCTTTGATGCTAAGAAGGTATTGGGGGGATATCCCCTCAACCAACCTCGTGTGACCTCATGCTTAACTTCGGTGTGAGCAGAGCCTCCCGACATCACCAATTATACAATGGATGTGCCACTCCCTTAGTTAGACACATATGTTGATTTTAAAAGCCTTGGAGAAGTTTACTCACAAAATCCTATTCCAAGGCCCTAAATCTTAAGCTAGTTTGTGCACCCTAAAAAATAAAAACGTTTCTAATCAATTTTAAATTTATAGCATTACTTTTAGTGGCTTTACTTACTCAAAAGGTGCGGTCAGGAAACTGATGATGTTATGACTCGGCAAGTAAAATAAATGAATATGAATAAAATGTAAAGTCCTAACTTCAATTCCCAATAAATGATAATATTTTCAAAATGCAATTTTCAATTCAATTCTGCAATTCCAAATAAAATGCAATCTTTCTATACATGTATTGATATCAATGATAAGAACCCAAAAGATCAAATGCCAACAATGCAAAATGTATTATTTTTATTTTCAATACAAAAGAATGAAAATGAAAGTACTGAACAGCAGCTGGATATAAAGACTACCATATGTAAATAGAGACAAACCAAGTAGAATATCAAGAAGCAAACACCCATCCTAGTATGCAAGGACAACCGATGAAAAAGATGATGAGAAAGAAAATACTGCCCGAAATTCAACCAAAGAAAGGTTTTCTATAACTCTGTAGGCACTTAATAGTCATGACAGAGACCTAAGAAGACTCAGCAACCATAAAAAATTACCCAGCAAACATCAAACTCATAAATCAAGAAAAAAAGGATGATGTGCGTGATTGTTCAAGAGAACACTGCATATATATGCTTCCTACAGAACAACAACTCGTGTATGTACGCAATTGTCAAGGAAAAAACCATGTATATTTATTGAAACACTATCAAGTTAAGGATAAGTCCAAGAAACTCAGACTCAAAATGAACAGAGGTTGTCAAGCAATCAAATGACAAGAAACTCAATATAAATGAGAGCAATCAAAGGACAAAAGACACTCCAAACCCTGAAAAGAAGATTCTCTCCCCAGTATCATCGCCAACTCTATTACAAGGAAAATCACTCTATGGCATGGGGTAAACCACAATAGATGGAAATGATTACAGAAATCAAATCTAATCTCAAGTATGATATATAAACAAATATGCTAACAAGACAAGATAAAGAGCCTACCTCGTCTAGACGTTCGATGAAGTCCATCATTGAGCACTTGACTCAAATCAATACACCTGCAACTTGTCCTCAACAACCAAGATACGTAAGCATATGGTGATAATATATAAAGTTGGCATATATAATAGCATAATCCATCATTATTCATAACAAATACGCCCATGGAATAACAATTCAAATATTTGCAAGACATTAATTAGACAATAAAAGAGTATTTATATTAAAATGTAAACAATACAAGTGTATGAATGACAAACTTTCATGCCGGCACGTTCGGAACCGAGAAACTAAGCCCCTTCCAGCTGGGCCTCCACCACTTCAATCCTCTACCAAAGGAAATCTCATATAAGAGAGACAATGAGGTTCTCCATCAAATTGGGAAGAGCTTGGGGGATGATCAATGTGTTCAGACTTAAAAGTACAAAGGGATGCAGACTCAATGTGAAGTGAATAATTTCTCCAGAGTAACTTTTCTCTCAAAGTTGAATTCTTCTCTTATTTTCCATAGCTTGGATAAGGCTCATTTATAGCCTTCAAAAGGAATTGAAGGGTCGATTCTGAACATTTCCAGTATATGGAAGTTCAAGGATCATGGATCATGTGACGTGACATGGAAACCCGACACCATTTTTTAATTTTGAGCACAAAACCCGATGTACACAGGTTGTAATGGTGCAACTTGCATATACGCATGTTATATAGCTGTTAGGGCATGTATATGTGGAAAAATACAATTTTTAGCTCTGGGAACTGCAAAAGAGGACTTCAAGTCTACATAGGGGAATGGAAAATTCCTTCTGAGAAAGTTTGCATGGGGTGAGGAAAATATTTCTATAATAGAACCCCTCATTGATAATCCTCAATGGAGGTGATCCTCCTTCTAGATTACTTTTATTTTCCTACTATTTATACCCTCCAAAAATTGTTCTAGGGTCTCTTGATCTTGAGCAGCTTCCCATTCTTCTTTAGGTAACCATTTACACCATCCTTGTGTTCCTCATCTAGAATCCAATAATGGATGACCTTTGCTTTACCTTTACTTTGCACAACCTCCTTTATTCCTAGGAGTTTCTCTTGCTCTTACCATCCCAACAATTGTTGCCAGGAATACTCCCAAAATAGTGCCTCCTAACCATTCCTAACTTTATTTTGAATGGGTTTTTCCAAGCCATATTCCAAATGGTAGATCCACTCGGGGCCCTTTGCATTCTAATTAATTTACTTTCTAGTTCCTCTAGGGGCATACTTCCCTTTCCATAGATGATCCCACTGAGATTTCAGATTCATAATCCAACATCACCATAACTTGGTTGTTAACACTTTGTTGACTGTTTCTAGATCTCGGAGACCTAACCCACCTACCATCTTAGGCTTACACATCGATTTCCATGAGACTAATGCCCATTTTTTATTTTCCTTTGTACCTCCCTAGAAGAAATGTCTTTGAATGTTTTGAATCTCTTTTAGGATATATTTGGGGGAGGATAGGACTGATGAGCGATATAGAGGCATGGATTTGAGGAATTTGATCAAGGTTAGTCTTCTCGCTAGGTTAAGGGTTCTAAAGGCCCAATTTTCGAGCTTCTTGGTTAGGCTTGAGAGGAGGTCTTTACAGGGTGCTTTTTTTAAAGATGGCATGAACAGGGGGACACCTAGATAATTTGAAGGGAGGAGGATAGGATGGAAACCCAAAGTATCTGCTAGATGGGATTTCACTATTGGCGGAGTATTAAAGAAAAGAAATTGGGACTTAATTTGATTAATCATCATTCCTAAAGCTTCTGAGAATTCCTTTAACACTTGTTTGATTTGAAGAGCCTCTCTAATAGTTTGGGTAGCCATTTGTCATCTACAAATTGTTGGTGGGTTAATAGTTTTCTATCCCCTTGTAGATTAAGATCTTTTCATTTTCCTTGTGAAGCTACTACTTGAATCGACCTTCACGGGCCTTTTTCCATTAGGGTAAAGAGGAAAGGGGAGAGGGGGTCTCCTTGGATAATTCCCTTGGATGGGGAAAAGGTAGTCGAGAGATATCCATTAATTAATATAGAGAATAAAGTTGAGGATGTCATAGACATAATCTATTGGATCCAACAGGGAGAAAAATCAAAGGCTTTTAGGATGCCTGAAATATAATCCCAACTAACACTATCATAAGCTTTGACTAGGTCCAACTTTATGAGAAGACCAAGTTTATGGGAGGAATTTGAGGAATGAATATTTTTGTGGGCCATGAAAATACTATCTACAATTTAGTGGCCTTCCACAAAGCCTAATTGTTCTTGGGAAATTAGGAGAGGTTTTAAGCGGTTGGCTATGACTTTGGAGATAATCTTGTAGATAAAATTACACAGGAAAATTGGTTGGAACTTGCTTGGTTATTCCACCTTTTCCTCTTTAAGAATAAACGTTAGGAAGGTTGATTTAAAGGCTTCCATTACATCTTGTTTGATCAAAAACCAACAATCATGAAAAAATTCAGTCGTAAATCCATCTGGGCCTAGAGATTTACCTTTGGGAATATCCATGATATCCTATTCAACTTCTTCCATCATTATTTTCCTCATCAGGGATGCAATATGGTCCTTTGTCACCAGTCGGGGTATATGTTGAGTGATTTTTTATATAGTTGATGTCTTTTTCTTTTGTGGTTCTAACATTAGGGAGTTGTAAAACTCAATTAGCTATGTTTCAATTTATTTGTGGTTACAGAGTTTGTTCCCATGAGCATTCTAAATTGACGTAATTTAATTATTGTGCCAACATCAGTGGGCTCAATGGTTACCCCTAGTTGAATGGTGGTACAACACTTCCTACCATACAACTACATGCATGACTCCTTTTGAAGCGGTATATGGACATAAGCCACCTTCAGTTCTCTCATACTTATCGGGTACCTCGAAGGTCCAGGCGGTTGACAAAACACTTACAATTCAAGAGGATATTCTTTGTACCCTTAAAGAGAAATTGGTCATGGCACAGAATCGCATGAAGAAACAAGCAGATCAAGGTCGCTTTGAATGTCAATTTGCATAAGGGGATCAGGTGTTTCTGTGACTGCAACCATACAAGCAAATTTCCCTCAAGGTTGAGCATTGTCAAAAGCTAGCGCCCAAATTTTATGGTCCTTATATAGTTCTCAAGTGTGTGGGACAAGTCGCCTATCAGTTAGCTCTGCCCAGTCAGTCGAAGCTACACCCTATCTTTCATGTTTCATTCTTAAAGAAGGTGATTGGAACTAGGTGCTAAATTCAAACCAGCCTTCCCGAGTTAGCTGAAGAAGGATCCATTTGGCTATAGCCAGAAGCAGTTTTGGACCAGCATGAGCGTCACCTGCGTTAGAGAACCATCAAGGAAGTGCTATTCCAGTGGAAAGATACAACTCCAGCAGATGCCACTTGGGAACCAGCTACCATTCTACAACAGTTTCCACATCTTAAGCCTTGAGGACAAGGTTGTTTTTATGCGAGCGGACATGTTAGGGTCCTAACCCGCACATAGGTAGATCAATATATTCGGATGTAATAAAGGTCAATATTAATAAGGCCTTTCAATAAAATAGAATAAGGCGGATGTAAGAAGACCTAATAGAAATCTTTCGCTTCTAGAAGGATCTTCCTCTAGATGCTTCTCTTGATATACATATTTAGTATAAATAAGGATCAAAGGTATAAAAACCCTAGCTTGGAGATTATTGTAACAGAGTGTTGCTCGACTGGAGGTTGCCCCCTCGAAGAGGCCCGTGAACATTGATTTTTGAATCAAAGTGCTATTTCTGTTGTTTTTCTTATATCATTTATGTGTTATTGTGGAGATTATGTTGGTTATATTACTGTTATTCTGCCATTTCTAGCACTTTATTTATGTTCTGCATACTTTTATATCTCATGTATTACATTTTTTCTAGGGTTTTAGATGAACACTCGATTTCTTGAATCATTAAGATTGAAGGTTTTTCCTCATAGACTAGATTTCTCAAATCTCTATGTTTTCTTGGGCCATTGAGGCCTTGGATATTCTAGGATATTACTTGCATTGGGAAAGGTGGGGTTGGGAAGAGAATTTTTTTGCCACGATCTTAATTTTTCCCGAATTTGCTAGGATTTCTCCTAGCTCATGTAGAAATTGTTTGTTTGAAGGTTGACCTCTCGTCTTGTCTTCTTTAGTTAATTTAGTTGCAGAAATCTTAATACCTAAATAAGTTGAAGTATTATGCTTACCTTTTTGATTGGTTGTTTCTTTCTCCTTATGTTTATATATGAGAAGTGCATATTTCAGGAGATGGATATGTTTTTATGGAATTGAGTGGACTTCTTGCCTTTCATAGGCGACCGCTATGCTCTGTAATTCAAGTTCCTCTAATTCCATTTTGTCGTCCTCTTCCAAATCTGTTTTACTATCCAATATATGTTTTGTTTCTTCATCTTGATCTTTAGGTAAGGGGTTGTTTTATTGCAGATCTGAATCTGTGGCCATCAACTTCTTGGGATCGGGGCTTACAAGTTGTATGTGGTTTGAATCTGACTGTGTCTGCCACTCCTCTTTCTGATTATCTGTTTCTTGCTCCTCAATTGTGGCTAGATTTGTGAAGTTGTTGATCATACGAGGACCCTTGGGATTTGGCTGTTGCACTGATTTTTTAAGGGTCTTCCTCTTGGGATCAAAGCCTTCTTCATCCTTCTCTTGTTGTGCTTTATATTGTTCCATTGCTTTGTTATGAGGAAATTCCCTGAAAATATAGCCATGGGCATGGAATTTATGACACCTAAAGGGATTTGTTCGTAATCCAAGATTTGGATCTATTCTGTATCCAAAAATTGAAGTTGAGAGAGCCTTTGAGACATCCAAATAGACACATATCCTGGCATAGGCTGTATATTTACCTTGGAGAGTCGCATCTGTAATTTTGACAAAAGATCCCCAAGGTGTTCCCTATACCTTCAAGAATCTCAAGGTACCAATATTCTTGTGGAAGGGAATATAGTCAGATTCACATCGGAGCAGCCTTAAAATCCTCCTTCTCTGGACTAAATTTCTCTTTCCAAATTCTCACATATAATCCAACCGAATTAAATAAATATGGGCCACCCTAGAATATTATTTATCAATCTTTTGCCAGATTAAAGATGGCTATGAAAAACCTCTTAGATGCAAACTTGAGATCTACATTTCCTTTGGTTTTCCAATTGGTTTTGATCCACCATTGAAGGGCCTTTTATACTGGCCATAGACCCATGAATTTACAGATGAGGGTGTGATCTTCCTTGGTGAATTTCCATAGTTTTGGGTATACACTTCGAGGATTGCGTATTTTTTGTCAACTTATGATGTGGTTCCTATTGGCCTTCCCCTTGGAGGAGATAGTTGTTGTTCTTCTTCCATTGGGATTGGGGTTTCAGGTCTAGCCTTGATCTATTCTGAATTCAAATTCGGATCTGGCTTAGGGATGCCAGAATTCAAGAGGGAAGGTTGGTGCTGGCCACCAACCACCACATTCCAAAAGGAGGGGAGGACGCCACCTCCAATAGTTGTTTCCATCAAAGGTTATAAGGTTTATTGAAAGGTTTTAGCTAAAAAGTTACAGAGCTCGTTCCGACCCTATCCATATTCTATCCCTATTACCCTCTCAAATAGATAAAAATTGTTGTCATAATAATAGTTATCATAGTTAAGTCTATTATCATTACATCATATCATTTTAATGCAATAATGGATCACCTCCATTCTGTCACTATAGATCATAGTTGCCGTAACAAATTATGAACCTACAGACACAAATTGGGTCTTAGGAAGAGTCGTATAAGGCAACCCACATATGGTCAGGGAGCCGAGCCCCAACGCACACAGTGATGGTGCGGAGGCTTAGGTAAACACTTATATATCAGCTGGTCATCAATCGGAAGCAGGCAAGATGGTGACGAATTGCGATTGGTCCAAACCTTCGACCTCGTTCAACTTAGGAATAATGTATATAATGAAATAGTGTATTAAATCTATAATTTTAATAAAATAATTTAAATAACAAAATAATGTGTATTTAAAAATTAGTGAATCAAGAGCATGATCCATATTAAGATTCTTATCAGAGAAGCAAACAAAATCAATTTAACTACCTATTAGTAATTTATTATCAATTTGTTAATATTTAAAATAAATTACTTGGGATGTGGGTGAGGTCAAAAAGGTGACTAGTGTTCAGGCAGGCTCTGCTTGAGAATCCTAAATCACACATGCCCAACCACCAACCAAAAATTCTGAACCACACATGCCCGACCAGCCGACTAAATTGAATGATATTTTTTGGAAAAGAAAATGTTTCCATATTTAAAAATACAATAATTTATATACTTCAATAATCTTGTTTAATTTCTTATAAAAAAACAATCATTTATGTACTTT
>ML820557.1:12218-25362 GCA_009831015.1 Picea engelmannii
CCCCCCCCCCCCCCCTCTCAGTGTCAAGTACCCATTTCAATATCATGGTCTTGTTGACGAGTCCTAAATCCCTTTAACTCAACAGTAGGAACCAAACCTGACACCGAGGGCCAATTAGACTCTGCAGCGTTTAATGATAGAATGGCTCTCCAGATCTTGCGATCCGGCTAATTAATCGATGGTCTTTATGTAGTGATTGGCAGGATGTCTTCTTGTGAAAGCTCCTCCTTCAGTTTAAGCATTCTCTTTTTGTATTTTCTCTTATAGGTGGGACCGATACAAGATAAACGTTGGTATAAACTAGCTGGGTAACAAAAGGGGAAGGACTTAACTACTGAGGAAGGTTGAGCTTGGGATAACCCTCATACTCAAGCATGCAGACAATGATTCCTACACCTACAACAAACTAAGTACTAATACATTAACATGTTGGTGCTCCAATTATTGACTAAGATACGATTATCAGAAGAAAACATACATGCAATAAACGATGGCAAGAAAAATAGTTTCCTTAACTCTAATCATCAATCACATATTAACACAACTATTTACTCTTCATCGTTAGAGACAAGAACTGAAAAAAAAAATATTGAATTAGATAACTTATCAACAGATTCAGAGGTTCTTACTCATTACAACGTCCATTGATGAGATAAAATCAGAAATAATTCTTCTTCATATCCAATCACACACGCTTTTGATGAAAAACAGAAAACTTTGTCTCTGGTCCTAAACAAGACTTCTCAATTAAGGTAGCTCCGAAATAGTTCTTTACAATCCAAAAATGAGGGTCTTTGCCAAAACCATTGACCTTTTCTAACAGGTCAATCCTCCTATTTATAACATATTATTAACTAAAAATAACTATCAAAAGTGCAAGCTAAGTAAAACAAAACATCGCCACATGGCGCTTTCCTCGCTCAATCTTCTAAGAGTCATCAAATGTTTCACTTGAGTGGATGAATCTTCTCGTACTCCGACCATTTGACGAAAATATCCTCGCATGTGTTGGCATATAGGAATCTGTGTTGGTCCAATGGGTCCGAAAGGATCTCCTTTATCTCTACTGCATGTGCTCAATACTTGACTATTCTAGCTGTTGAAGGAAAATCTCCCTGCGCACAGGTAGATCTCCTAAAAGAGCTAGAATCTTAACTCTAAGACAGAAAGTGCTTATCATGGTCACTGACTTCCTTTTAGATCTAGGTGGACTAGTGTATGAGGAGGAAGGAGAAAAGAAGTACCTTTTACCGGCGTTTGTCCCTGCACGCTCTGAGTTGAGCTCCAATCTTTCGCTCCTCGATAAGCCCTGTAGACAAACAAAGTACGACTACTTCCTACTCTATCAAGATTAGTCCGAAATAGGTCTATCTACTAAAGAGACAAATTCATGTGAGATTGAACATGAATAAGCAAATTATATTAATGAGGACAGAACATTGCTTACATCCATAGATGAATTGCAGGAGTTTCGTCAAGTCCTCCTCGTCTACCCCTTGCTCAAAACATCCACGATTTGAATGATGAAAGCTTCATTGATTGCGAACTATGAGATCATAGGTCTCTTGCCTCCAAAATATCTTTGTTCCAGCACCACTTATAAGATCATAAGTTTGGTGTGATTCTCCTTTTCCAGTCCCCTTTCACCATTAGAAAGCTTGCTTATATATCCTTGGAGAGGCACAACAACTTGAGATATCCTTGGGGGAGTTGAGGATTTGCCTCCTTCAGTTGAGGATCTACCCTAAGATCATGGCTTGATTAGGGATTCAAATCCAACTGCCTTCCAAGAATAAAAGGATCCTTCCCCCATTCATCTCAACAACTCAATTGTTTCCCATAATAGGTAGCGCTCCCTCAAAAGGGCCATCAGAGCGCTATAGCGCTCCCCAGTAGGATTAAGAGGGGGCACCAACGCTCCCTCAAAAGGGCCAAAGGAGCTTTATAATGCTCCTAGACAGTGTAAGGGGGAGCGCCAACACTCCCAGAAGAGGTATAGGGGAGCGCTCTCCTTCAAAAGCTTAGTTTTGTTAGTGTTTTCAGATGGCAAAAGGTTCATGAGCCTGCTGACTCATTTCTCCTCTTCCAAATCAAATGTTTGAGGTGTTTTAAGTGTCCTTCTCATGTCGTTATAGGCATGACATAAGCATCATGGCAGTATGCTTCCTAACACTTGCGACACTTGTGAGAAAAATGCGACACTTGCGACACTTTGTAATGACGACACTTGCGACACTATCAAAGTGAGTATTTTTTATGTGTAACAGATTGCCCCCCAAAGTATGAAGTTAGAAGATAGGAACTGATAACTGAAATGATTTGTAGACTTTCAAGCAAGGGTATAGACGCAGAGAACCTGACAAAATCTACACACAAGCATCCAACAAATATTATGACATGTTTCAAACCCAAGGCAGGCATACCTATGCTTGGGTGATCAAGACTTGCAAGATATGGTCGCCATAAAATACATTGCGGATCCATAATAGTATTGATAAAAGGTATAGCCACTGAAAATACACTGTGGATCTACACTCCCATGACCTGAATTGATCGTAGCCATGAAGAATACACAGTGGATCTACGATATGACAAGACATAGCCACGACCAATACAAAGTGTATCTATGTAACAGTATATGTGTCATTGTTCAAGAGAAACTTCGTTGCAACCTAGGCAAAGTACATATCAAAGAAATCACTCAACCTAGGGTCTTCTTACCGATCTCGATGTAGTATGAATCTAACCATGTGAATAGATGTCCTGATGTCGAACATGGCAGAAACCACTTGATTACCGGTCAATGATGTAAATCGTTAACAAGCACGAGGGAGATCACCATTAATGTCAATGATTCCCAAGGTACCCTAGTACATTCATACGAATGTGAATGGATGGGCTGGGGTCGAACATCCATGGAATCATCCAATTAGAGGTCAATGATGCAAACCCACTGTCAAATGTGAGGAGGCCTGCCATTGAGGCATGCAGGTCCCAAAGTACTAACTAGTTTCTAAGTCTAGTTCATGGATAATGTGTTGAAGTCAACAAGAATAGACTCGCCGAAGGAGGGCCTTGATGTATCCCCAATCAATGACATGAAATAGACACAGAGATGCAATTGGTAGATCAAATGAACATGGACTGACACAGGTATTGAGACAAGATATTTGTGATGGCTTACTCTCGAGGCAGATACATCCTTTGAACACTGAGGCACGACAGCAGAAACATGACATGGACCAAACCTTGATGATGTAGTGGATGCTGTGACTTACGTTAGGTGACCCAAAGGAGTGAAAGAAACTCAAAGGATTGGCTTAGTGTAGAGGTTCAGCGGATTATAATGCGTGCAAAAACAAAGTGTCGTGTTCAAGGGCGACTCTAAGGATTACTTGGTAATGATCTCAAGAGTCTGCTTGGCTTGCTTCTTTCAAATTTTCCCCCATCCAGATAGACGAGTACCTCCTTTTGATTTAATTATCTTGAGGAGGGTAACACATGCTCGATATAACTCACCTTCGATAAGTTCCCCTTCCTTTGTTTAACGAACTGGAAGAAGTAAGGGTTCGATCCCGCATGGACCTGTCGATGTTTGTTTTAGCGAGTCCAAAGACAGAAAACTCGAAGGTTTTTCATGATTATAGAGTCTGGAAAAACACTTAAAAGAGAACTCTCTCAGTTCCTTTTTCGTAAAGTAGTCTGACGAGACTGAAAAAGAGATAAACTATTGCTCAACAGATGTTTTCTTCAAATACTTTAACGAGCGTGAAGAGAACAAGGTCGCTCGGTAATCTTTTCATGTTTACAGAGTCTGAAAAGGACTTAAAGATGACTCCAATGTTGTCCTTTTTTGTAATGTTAGTCTCGCGAGGCCGAAAAAGAGATAAATTATCACTCGAAAGACACCCTTTCAAACCGTTTAACGAGTGGAAAAGGAAGCAAGATCACTCGGCAATCTTTTCATGTTTAGAAAGTCTGAAAAGAGCTTAAAGGAGACTCCAGGGGGTTCCTTTTCCGTGTATCCATACAGGTCCGAAAAATAGATAAAAGTCTACCCGGATGCATTCTCATGTATTTACGAGCACGAGAAAAAACAAAGACTAAGCTCGGTATGCCCCCAGCTTGAAAGCTAGTGGCTTAACTCTAGAAATATCATCAAAGGCTGGAGACATGCCCTCCAAGCTTCGATTCATTCACCGAAGGAGAAGGGTGGATGAAAAGAAGGTTCAAGAGAGGTGACTGTTTCATTTTTTAACGAGCTTGACACAGGAAAAGAACTATGCTCAGGACCTCTATTTCATTTTTTAACGAGCTTGCCATAGAGAAGAGAAACTATGCTCGTGGTTGTTTCTTGATCATGGCTTCCAAAAGGATAATGCTCTAGAAGGATACCATGTCAAGGGACAAATCTCGGTCATGGCTTCGAAGAGATCTTCGCTGAATGGAAGGCAATCATTCTGGAAGGAACACATGTCGAGGGTCGTGACAGGGGTAAGGAGATCGAGCTCCAATAACCCTACCGAAGAGATCACCATGCCAACTACCGGATCTAAATCATTGAAATTTGAGGTCATGGAAGATAATGCCAAATAATTGACATGCGGCGGGGGTGATACTATCTGCATATAAGAACCACTTAGGGAGGTAACCCAGTCGGGGCCGATGAATGAAAGTTGATCAATAGTCACAATTCTTCCATCGTAAGGGAAATATATCACACAGAAAAGGGTGGATATAAGAGCTTTCATAGCAGAGACATAATCCCACCCAAGGAGTAAAGTGAAATCCAAGGTTTCTCGGACTACCATGACATCGATAAAGACAGTTTTCCCTCCCAAAGTTACAGGAAACTGAGGAAGGATCCCTAAAGGTTGACTAGTTCTTCTGTTAAAAGCTAACAGATTCTGTGTAACCAGTGCAAGCTGCGGAAAACCCAAAGCGTACCAAGCAACAGAAGACAAAATACTAACAGACGCACCTTCATCTATCAGCATTTGAGAAACGTCCCGACCACGAACCCGTACTGTAATATGGAAAGGAATGTGGGAGGGAAGACGAGGTCTAGTTAGCGCACCCCAATTAAAAAGGATGGCTTCATTACTTGGAGGGGGTTTCGCAGGAGAAGGAGGAATGCCCCCCAGTCCGATAGAGTCTGTATTAACAAGAAAAACATGGGCAGTATCGGGTTTACTCTCTAGAAGGGGAGTAGGATCGAATGATGATTGGATCGGATCAACCAATGGTGGACTTGGATAGACCACTTTAGCACTCTTTAGAGGAAGAGTGGGACTGACCGAGGAAGGGACTGGATCAATCACTTTGACATTCCTCAATGGAGGAATGGGATCGACCGATGGCGAAACTGGATCGACCACTTTGGCACTCTTCAGAGGAAGAGTGGGACTGACCGAGGAAGGGACTGGATCGGTCACTTTGACATTCCTCAATGGAGGAATGGGATCGACCGATGGGGAAACTGGATCGACCACTTTGGTTTCATTCTCCAAGGGAAGAATGGGGTCGACGGGTGGAAACGGATCGACCGCTTTGGTGTCACTCTTTTGATGAAGAGTGAGGTTGATCGATGACGAAATTGGATCAGCTACTTGGGTTCGTGGTTCAATCAAGGAGGAAACTAGATTGACCACCTGATCAACCAGACTGACCGGGGATGGAACTGGATTGACCAATCCATCAACCAACGATGGGTCGGAGGAAAGCTTATGATAACCTTTTGGAAGTTGAAGTTTTTCCAAAAGAGAAGAAGCCTCGTCCATACGAGGACAAAGGTGAGAGTAATGATTACATTTACATAACATGCAAAGGAACTTGACAGTTTTCTTATTCTTACCAACCTGAACATCACTAGTTGACGGGGTATCATCGACATGACCGACAGAGGCCGATGACGTGGAGGACCACATTTCTAAGACCTGGACAAGACCGGGGCAATCCCTCAGAAATTGGTCACCCTTACAAAGGCTGCAAGGGAATTTAGGTTTTGGATTCTTCCTTTTAATCTTGTTGACCTCATCAACACTCCCGGTACTATTAACAATAACCAGTTTCTGAGAGACAACATCTGATGTTGTTGGGGTCTTGGTCCTTTCCAGGATATTCTTCTTCTTCTCTTTCCGTTTCTTCTTCTTCTAATCAACCTGGCTACTTTCTTTAGAGCTTTCACTAGGCGAAGAAGGAGAAATGGAAGGAGACTTGATGAACGAAGAAGGCAAAAAGTCGACATGAGTTTGATGTGTGGGTGGCGCAACTGAAACATTGGGAGGATTCGAGATCACCGGAGTGGGGAACAACCAAACTGGTAATCCAATAGTGAGTCCTGGAAGACACAGTGTGGCAACATATGGAGGACCAAAGTTTCCAAATGAAGGAAAGGTATAAGGTTCCCCAGGAGAAGGGGTTCCTCCATTGGTGCTCCCAGGATTCGATGCCATTAACATTGACTCGACCTAAGGTCCACTAAGTAAAACAAACACCACACGCTATGAATCTGAGAAGCAATCAATCAAACAAACCTTCCTACGATGAAACCACTAGTTGGTGATGAAATCCAACGTCACGAGATCAAAATAGGAAGGGGCAGGGATAGAGTGGGTGGATCAATTACGTTGGTGACCTGCTTAACGGACTTATGCCTTGGTGCAAGCTTCCACACAGTAATTGTCGATTTACCCTCCAAGGAGCCCGAGTGAGTTTTACCAACGTCTGTTCCAGGTACAGTGAGACTTCCCTTCACCGTCACCTTGTGTAAAACCCTAAATATTGTGTCTACTAAGGTCACCAACTCATAGTCAGCCCCTGGGAGGGTACATACAACAGTCCAATCGAAATGTATGGGCAGGATAACAAGTCTGAAATCAAATTGAAAGGCTTCCACTCAACATTGTGGGTATACCTTCCAGTGACCCCCAATATACGATCCGACCACTAAAAACAGTTGAACCATGGAGGGATAATCCCCGTAACTCACCCGAATGCGACCTCGTGCATAACCCCTGTGTGAGAAAGGGATCCCAGCAAGCCAATACGATAATTGGATTTGACTCTCCCTACCGCAACATACTAAGTTTGTTTGATAGCTTTGGAAAGTTATCCTTTCAACCTATTCCAAAGCCCTACACCTTAAACTAATGTAGGTTTGCTAACAAAGATGTAAAAAGTCTGATAAATTTTAGTTAAACGTTGATTTTAATGGCTTTTGTTTACTCAGAGGGTGTACGAAAGTGAAACTGATGGAATGATGACTCGATTCCCAAAAATATGCATGGAGTATGATAAGTAGTCATTTCTTTTCAATGAACACCTATTTAAGGGAAAGAGGAAGAGTCATTTTCACTATCAAACACTTGATAAGGAATGCCCCCAATCAATTTTGTTCTCAATCAAATCCGATATGATGCTACAACATTTCAGAAATGCAAACTAATATGAAAACTAATATGCAAACTAATCATTAAGATGTACTTTTGTCGTTTGTATGTGAATGATAATCAATTCAATGCAAAATTTCTCCTACCAACTACCCTTTTAGATCAAGGAGATTCAGACAAGAAAATGCAGATTTCGCACAAATAACACACCATTTTTGCGATCAAACAAGAGAAAGAAAACCAAAAACGCAAAAGGAAGGAGAAAGAGATTGGATCATATGACCTCAAATAACCAAATGAGAAGAGTTACAGACTTCTAATGCCCCTCACTAGAGTTCTCGCTCAGTCGGATAGGAGAGAAGAAAGCAGAGGATCGATTTCAAGATTTCAACAGCAAAAACTCAAAAATAATGAAGAAGGGCATAAAATCGGAACAACAAGGTGTTTAATTCTCAGGAGGAAGCATGTCAAAGGTCAAAGGAAGAATCATTGAATCACAAAGCAGCTAAGCAAGTGAAAAAATAGGGTTTGGACCTCCAAAAAATACAATTTTTGAAGAGATTTTGGGAAAAAAGGGGTTGGTGCTCTTGTATAAGGGCCACCAGAGCATTATAAAGCTCTGTCTAACACTGCCAGGGAGTGTTGGTGCTCTTCTAACATGGGCAGTGGAGCGTCGGGCTCAAAAAACTCACAAAAAGTCCAAAAAAAACAAAATTTCAATGGAATTTTTGTAATCAAGCTGAGTGTGATGGAGTGAAGAGTCAATCAGCAAATGCAATCAGATATAAAGGGGTGAACAAGGCCTAAGAACACAAAGGGTAAGACAAGGCCTATGAGGAAAAATCAAAACCAAGAAATTTTTTATTCCTCCCCAGTGGAGTCGCCAGTTTCTGTTGAAGGAAAATGTCCCTGCAAACAGGTAGATCTCCTCAAAGAGATAGACTCTTAACTCTAAGAAAAAAAGTGCTTATTATGGTCATTGACTTCCTTTTAGATCTAGGTCAACTATTGTATCAGGAGGAAGGAGAAAATAAGTACCTTTTGCCGACGTTTTTCCCTGCACGCTCCGAGTTGAGCTCCAATCTTTCACTCCTCAATAAGCCCTGTAAACAAACAAAGTACGACTACTTCCTACTCTATCAAGATTAGTATGAAATAGGTATATATAATAAAGAGACAAATTCATGTGAGATTGAACACGAATTAGAAAGAAACAGGCCACGCAAATTATACTAATGAGGACAGAACATTGCTTACAGCCATAGATGAATTGCAGCAGTTTCGTCAAGTCCTCCTTGTCTACCCCTTGCTCAAAAGATCCACGATCTGAATGATGAAAGCTTCACTGATTGCTCCCTATGAGATCATAGGTCTCTTGCCTCCAAAATATCTCTGTTCCAGCACCACTTATAAGATCATAAGTTTGGTGTGATTCTCCTTTTCCAGTCCCCTTTCACCATTATAAAGCTTGCTTATATATCCTTGGAGAGGCACAACAACTTGAGATATCCTTGGGGGAGTTGAGGATTTGCCTCCTTCAGTTGAGGATATACCCTAAGATCATGGCTTGATTAGGGATTCAAATCCAACTACCTTCCAAGAATGAAAGGATCATTCCCCCATTCATCTCAACAACTCAATTGCTGCCCAGAATAGGTAGTTCTCCCTCAAAAGGGCCATCAGAGCGCTACAACGCTCCCCAGTAGGCTTAAGGGGGGCGCCAGCGCTCCTAAAGACACCAGTACTCCCTCAAAAGGGCCAAAGGATCTTTATAATGCTCCCAGATAGTGTAAGGGGGAGTGCCAGTGCTCCCAGAAGAGGTATAGGGGAGCGCTCTCCTTCAAAAGCTTAGTTTTTTTAGTGTTTTCAAATGGCAAAAGGTTCATGAGCCTGCTGACTCATTTCTCCTCTTCCAAATCAAATGTTTGAGGTGTTTTAAGTGTCCTTCTCATGTCGTTATAGGCATGACATAGGCATCATGGCAGTATGCTTCCTGACACTTGCGACACTTGTGAGTAAAATGCGACACTTGTGAGCAAAATGCGACACTTGCGACACTTTGTAATGACGACACTTGCGACACTATCAAAGTGAGTATTTTTTATGTGTAACACTAGCACTTAATTGTTGCAACATGGTCTGAGCCTTGATCGGGTGTTACATGAACTGATGCACTTGACCTGGCGCCATGTTTGCCACCTTTTCTATCTTTGCAACCCACGATGAGTCTTGTTCGGCATGTAATTTAACTATGTCATGCAAGTCGACAAAGTCATTGGGTGTGTCAAATTCTGGGAGGTCGATGTCTCTCATCGCCTATTTGATCTTGGTCCATCTCTTTTCGAATTCGACCCATTTCTCTTGGATTTCTTGATGAGGTTCTTGGGCCATTTTCACCCAATATTCGACTGAATTCTTTATGCGATCAATGTTGCTATCCCTTAGTACCTGAATGTCATGCTCTTCAGCATCTCGGCCCTGTTGAATGACGCTGATGTAATCAATCCTTTCCACTGCTTGGTGTGCTTTCTCATACCATCTTCCTAAATCTTTGCACGTCGCCAACGCCATGAGGGTGTCTTTTTAGAAATTGGTTATTCCTACAGTGAAAAGGTGTCGCTCATTTGTGAATTTACTCTAGGCATCCTGGAATTCGCTTCTCAAGAACATCGTGGCCTATGTGGAGTCCTAATAATATTTCGCCAAATGGCATAGATGTTCCAACTCCTTCAGCACAGTGGCCAACTCCCTTTCATCCCTTTTCACTCTATCCAAGGTGGCATTTGTGATTTCCATCCCTAAGCCGATGAGCTTGGATGTCTTGCCATGCTCCGTGCTAATCAATTTTTCCTTCGTGGTGATGAGGATGGAGTGATCCAAAGTAAGCCTTCTCTTCTTAGTGGTTCTCTTCATGATGGATTTCATCTTCTGGTCATAGGAGATGGCTTGTATATCAGCAACCTCATCCATGGGTTCAGGGATTTGTTGATCTCCCCAGGTAAGCATGTTTCCCAAGCTCCCGATGGTGTATATATGTTCAAGAATGGGTTCTTGAACCTCTTCTGTGTGTTTCGAAGATTTGGCCTATGGTTGTTTCTCATCAAGAGGTAAATTATATGATGAAATTGAAGCATCAGGGGTGGGCTCGATACTTACTTGATAATCGGCTGTTGAAATGTCAATTGCCTGTTGTGGAACTTCTTCTTCTAGTTCACCCGACCCTAGCTCGTCCTTTGGGCTATCCACTTGGGTCCTTGGTACATCAAGTATCTAAGTTTCTAAGACACTTTCGACCTCCTAGTCACTCTGTGGAAGGCCTTGAATTTGAGCATCGGGAGTTGGGGAAGATGCCTTCTTGGGTTATTTTTCCTCTGTGATCTGCACCAGAGTCGCCAAGGAAACCTTCGAACTCTACTCATAATCATTGATGGTTATTAAGTTGTGGAGAGGGTTTGGTTCACTTGCTCTCCCTAATGTCCTTGCTATCTTTGGATGAGATGAAATGTCCCCTGGTGATCCAGCCTGTGGCGTTGAACTTCAGGGTTATCTAACCCTGAGATTTCTTTAATTTGCATTAGCTCTGGGCCACTCAGACCTACCCATCTCTCAACTGGGTTGTCGATAGGGACCCTTGTCATTTCCATGAGGTTTGGGTCATTCCACAAATAGTCAATTACTTGCTACGCCTGTTCCAATAGGATCAATCCCCTTTCATGTGCCTCTGGTGTCATAGTCAGTCCCCTATTCTGCACCTATGTGGCCTCTGCTGCTCTAATTTCTTCCATGGCTCTGAGGGCCTGTTGAGTCGACTGCTCTATAGTTATCACCTGTTCATCCATGCTCATGGAATTGAACCTGGTCATTTTCGGTTCGGCCATCCTTTGCACCACCTCATCCTAGTGTTAGGTGTTCTCTGTAAATACTTCGTCTTTGAACTTGTCGTGAGCATACGTCCAGCAGGACGACACCTGTGAAGCATGTTGCAGGACCAGGCCCTTTGGATCATGCTTGCAGAATCTGCCCGTAGGGAATTTGAATTTGAGTTGGCTCAGCTCTTCTTCTTTGGCTTGAGTGGTCTCCTTTACCAAGTAGAACCCTACATGGAAACCATAGGGCATGAAATATTGTTTCTTGTCCTTGACCACGGTGGCGTTGTAGCCCTGCAAGATGGTTTGATAACATATTTCTCCTACTACAAGTCGGTCTAGGAAATGAGTTGGTAGGAGATGTGGTGCTTCGGTGGCACCGAACACCCTGATGTAGGTGGCACGCTCATCCAAATACCAATGGCCTATCTTGGATATCATCTTTTTGGATGTCGCCAATAGCCTTGGGTATTCCTTCTTAAAAAGAATAAAATAAACCCTAAACCCTAAACCCACGATTGTTATCATTTATTAGACACTTATGTGTGTCTCTGTGGTCAATGATCCATTTAAGGACCTCTATGCAAGAGAAAATGAGGGTTATGCTTGCCACCATGTGCATATACGACCGTCGGATGTTTGGGAATGTTGGTCCTAAGGTCTGCACTTGACTGCTAAAGGGCAAAGCTAGGCCACCTATCAGTTTAGAATGATTGCTTCTTTTAACTTTTTATTGGTTGGTCAGAGGGTTATTTTATCAAGACAAAGGCAAGGTTGGGTTGGCAGAATGATATGGATGAGGGCCCTCCTTGGCTGATGGCACACTAATGACAGACTAGTGAAATAATAGAAAACAGAGGGAAACAACAAACTACTCAATGAATAATCTGTTGCAAGAAGTTCAATACTTAAAATATCATTTCAAGACATCAAACATGTATCAAAACATAATAGCTCCCACAGGTTGAGAAAACAAAGCTTCACCAAAGCATTAGATGTTTGACAGGTTGCATATCAGTAAAAATAAGTCATACAATAGATGAAAGGAAATGAAATGTACGTTGCACAAATCAAAACTGTATTCGAGATGAGAATGAAAACACATGAAGAGTTGAACGGACACTATCATCAAGAGTATGTTCACCAGGTAGAGAGATTTAATCCATGCATAAAACAGGTCTGACCAATGTGTTGTATTGCTATTCTTTCCTCAAAAAATCTAACCTTTACAATATCCAAAAAATAACTATTTAACAGAGTTGCAGAGGCTCTCGTCCTTGGGGGACTGAGACCTGAATTTAGGGAACTGTCCGTAAAAAAAATTATAAACTTCATTAAGATACTAGAATTAATCAGCAAGAGTGGTTCTTACCACACACAGAACACCACTCTTACATCTAATCTAGGAAAATGATGGACTTGATCAAAGAAAACTACTACTGTCTCTGTGACAGAAATGATGCATGTGCTTAAGGAACTGAGTGGCCAAAAATAGTCCTCGGAGTGACAGAGCAGAGCTCTGTGTCGAACGATAGCATGTCTGTGAGTTATTGGAGGCCACTGGAGATAACCAACCGCATGAGCAGCGTTTGTTGAATCTTTTCTTAAACTAATCTATGTAGACCGGTGACTGAGACTTAACTCTCTATCTATGCCTGAGCTTTCAAAAGCTAAGCACACTCTGTATTGACCTCATCAGTTTCCATCTGTACCTATGAAATAGCTTCATTGGAATGGTTGTCAGCCCATCAGGCATGAGGGGAGACATGGAGGCGAGCATCCAATCGGGAGATGGGATGAATGGACACAAGGGTAGTTGATGTGTAGTGAGGGATACAGGTGGCACGTAGGGAGAGAAGGAGTAGATAGGTTGGGAAATGAGTGGAG
>ML820557.1:30606-45190 GCA_009831015.1 Picea engelmannii
TTGCAAAGGAATGTCTAACATTAATGCCATTTTTCTAAATCCATCGGTGTATTCCTGCACTGTTTGTCCTTTTCTTAGTTTTAAAGATTGCCATTCAATTATTGCTTTTTCTTTATAACCCAAAGGATAGAATTGTTTCCTAACTGCACAAATGAAATCCTTCCATGATGGAAATACATTACCCACATTTTGTGTTCCTTTTTGCAGCTTGCTTTGCCACCAGATAAGAGTTGTACCTGCAAGTCTCAAAGATCCCAACTTGATTCGTGTGGCCTCATCCTCGATCTGTTGCACACTGTAGTATACCTCCATCTGCCTGATCTAGTTATCAAGTTTTTCTGCATTTACTTCACCATCATATATGGGAAACTCAAATTTTACATCAAGTTTTAACAATGGCATTTCATGTTTATTCTTATGAACATTTTTCTTTCCACTAGATTTAGAACTTGAACTTGAAGAAGAAGGAGAAGAAGGAGGTGTTGATGGAGGTGAAGGAGGAATCTGAGGATGGTCCTCTTCCTCTTCACTTTTTCCCTTTGAAAAATCACCCAAAACTGGTCTCTTCCGTTCCAAGTAATCTTCGTACAAGACTTTCACCATCTCCGACATGGCAAGGAATGTTTTCCGGAATTCTTTCTCATCTTGAGAAATCCCTTCTTCCGATGCCATCTTCTCGCTATGAGAAGCTCTTTTTCTGAATCCAATTAATGGATTCTCTGCAACAAGCTCACCTTCACCACATTGTAGCTCTTCCCTGGTTAACATGAAAAACTCAAATCCAAACGTCAACCAGCTCTGATACCACTTGATCCGTAGGATCTTTTAATGACTATGGTTGAGTTTTACTTTTGCATGTGTTAATTAACCATTTGAGAAAACTTAGTGAAAGAATGAGTAAATAAGAAGAATTATAACAGCCATATACACATATGCAGATCTGAAATGAATAATAGACAGCAAACCATAACACACAGATTGATAATGGAGTTCGGCACAACTTTGCCTACGTCTCCGGGCCTTTTTCTCTGTGGGGGAGGCTTCTTTATTTCTGCTCAAAAGCTCAAAAGTACATCGCTGCAATGCCAAATGGCTACAAGACTGATCTGGTCATGTTCTTCCATATCTCCAGAACCATGCAAAGAAAACGGCACACAAAATGGACGTCCGGAGCTCCCAGAAATGGTCCGACAGCGTCTCCTCCTCAAAAGCTTCTCTGCCTCAAAATGGCTTTGGCTTGGCTTCTCCTCAGCATTATTCTACTCTGAATGCCCTCTCATGGCCTCAAACAGGCCCGGGTTATATAGCTGGGAATTTGGTTTCTCATCGCCAACTTCCTCCCAAAATTTAGGCTCCAAAAATACCCAATAACTCCCAAAAACCATTAAAAATAAGCTTAATTACCATTAAAACCCAAAAATTAGTTACAAAACCCACTTTATAGTTAAATTTGGGCATAAGCCCCCTTTTGCCCAGCGCACACCCCCTTGACAGGGTCATATGGGTTCATATGGCCAAGCACTAGCCCAAAGGGCTAAGCGCTGGCCCCTCTCCATACAATACTTTGCAATATATTTTATAATGTGGGTTTCATAACATAAAAATTAATTTGGTGTATTGGCAAAAGACCATTTCTTAAGGTGTTGGGATTTGTGGTGGTCATGGGTTCAAATCCCATGGACCCCAAACAATTTTTTTGAAACATGCCACTTCAACTGATGACTGGGTGCCACGTGGCTGCCCATGACTGGGCCACGTGCAATCTCCCCATTTGACGGATTAATGCCACTTGTCAACCATTGACTAGTCTAGTTGCCTACCACATGTCTGTCCTGTCAGCGAACCTGCCCAATCACAATCATTCAGAGAGTGCCATGTCATCTCCTGCACATTCAACATGCTGATGTCATCAGCATTGACTTTTTAACCAGTTGACCTTTGACTTTTTACCTGTTTGGGCTTCCGATCAGAACGCGATAAATTTCGCATACGGAGCTAGTTTGACAAAGTAAATATACCGCCGGAATCGGGAAGACGAGACGGACGCAATGGCATTGGTTTCGTCGGATTCTGAGCACTTTCATTTTTGAGCATTTTTCAAGCCCTATCAGGCTTCTGGATCCGATTTAGGATCATTGATGATTCTGCCAGGCCATTTCCCTAAGGGTAATAGGGTGTGGAATGTATGAAGGAAATGTTGTGACTGCCACAGAATTCAATCATGGCTTTGGACTTGAATGCCTGGTCATTGTCTGTTACAAGCTTACGGGGGCAACCAAATCTGGCAAAAATATTAGTTTCCAGGAAATTCATGATTACCTTGTCAATGGCATTCCTGGTGGGCACAACCTCAATCCATTTGGTGAAGTAGTCGGTGGTAGTGAGGATCCACTTGTGTTTTCCACTCGATGGTGGATTTATTTCTCCTATGAATTCTAACCCCCATTGATGAAACGGACTACTGGCTTTGATAGGTTTCAGGGGCAGTGATAGTAACTTTTGTTTCCCTGCAAAAATCTGGCATTCATTCCAGGCTCTAACAGTGGCAAACACATCAGATAAAAGGGTGGGCTAGTAGTATCCTTCCCTCAAGATCTTGAGTGTTGTGGCCTTCCAATGCTGGTGCCCTCCACACACGCCTCTGTGCATCTCTGTTGTGACTTGTTTAGCTTCATTTTCATCAAGGCATCTTAACAGGATGCCAGTAGGATCTCTCCAATACAGTTTCTGGTTTGAGATGTAGAATTTGATGGCTTTCAACTTGAGAGAAATAGCCTTTGTCTTCGTCACATCTGGTGGACATTCAAAATGTTGTAGAAAATAGATGATGTTTTTATACCAAGGCGAAGAGGAGTAGTTTTCAAATACCTGTAAGTTGTCTTGTCCAGGTTGTATGATGGGTGCATCTAGTTGGGTGAAGGTTTGATGCAATTCTAGTGCCTTGCAGTTTGATTTTGATAGAAATTTGGCCAGTCCTTGCCCCTTGATCAGCTTGGTGGCATTTATGTGCAAGTAATATTCCAACAGCTTGACAATCCATTTCCCTCTTTTCCCCCCATTCTCTGGCTGGACCAGAATCTCTTTGACACTGTTGCTAGGAACAAAGGTCATTATGCTAGGCTGTAGCACATAAACCCTGAAGGCCTTGAGTTGTTTGACCAGTGCATAAGTTTGTTTCTCTAATATATCATACTTGAGCTCAGCATCTCGGAGGGCTCTGCTGAAAAAGGCTATGGGTTGCTCATGCCCTTCTTCGTTTTTCTACAGCAGTACAGCAACAATTGTTTCATCTGAGGCAAAGGAAAAAATGAAGAAA
Source organism: Picea engelmannii (assembly GCA_009831015.1). Classification (NCBI taxonomy): domain Eukaryota; kingdom Viridiplantae; phylum Streptophyta; class Pinopsida; order Pinales; family Pinaceae; genus Picea; species Picea engelmannii. The sequence continues at coordinate 33,923 of ML820557.1, forward strand.
TCTTTGGTATAGTCCAGGTTGGCCAATACAGGTGCTTCAACTAAAGCTTGCTTGATTATTTGGAAAGATGATTTCTCCTCCAAAGACCATTTTATCACAGCATCTTTCTTCAACATGTTAGTAATAGGCTTCAGAATTTCGGCAAAATTTGGCACAAAGCGTCTGGGGAAGTTTATCTTACCAATAAAAGACTGGACAACCTTTTATTTCTGGGAATCTCAATTTGTTGAATGGCACAAACCCTCTTTGGATCAATTTTTATGCCACCGGATAATATGATGTGGCCTAGGAGCTTCCCTTATGGCATGGAAAAGTGAGACTTCCTAGGATTGAGAGATATCCCATACCTCTTGCATTTCTTAAAGACCTGCTCCAAATGCTGCAAATGTTCCTCATCAGACTTGGAAAAAATGGTAACGTCATCTAGGTATATGACCATAAATTTGTCTTTCTCCCCCACAAAAGCTATGTCCATGGCCCTCTAAAAAGTGGCCCCTACGTTCATGAGCCAAAAGGACATCTTGTCATACATGAATGTTCCCCATGGGGTGGTGAATGTTGTCTTTTCTTTATCTTCCTCACAAACTGTTATCTGGTTATAACCAGAGTATCCATCCAACAAAGAAATTATGTGTGCACCTACCACCCTCTGTAAAATATGATCCATCTTGGGGAGGGGGTAATTGTCCTTCAAAGAACACTTGTTTAGATTTTTGAAATCAACACATAAGCATATCTCCCCATTGTTCATCCTTACAGGTACTAAGTTGGCCACCCAGTTTGAATACCTCAATGGTACAATAATCTTGGCATCCAACATTCTTTTTAGCTCTTTCTCAATTATGGACATTAACATGGGAATAAATTATCTAATATTCTGTCTAAATGGCTTGGAGCCAGTTTTTAGAGGGATCTTGTGCTGGATGATGTCATTATCAAATGTCTTCAAATATTCATAGGACCATGCAAAAGTATCAACAAACTTTTTAATCAGACTGACATACTTGTCTTTTTGTTCTGCAGCCAATGATTTGGACAGATTGATGATCTTGGGATTCTCAGTGGTCCCAATATTGCACTCAGTCACCTCTTCTTCTTGATTCTTCATGTCAGTTCCTTTGTAGACATCGTTGTTGTCGAACAATCTTTCCAATGGTACTAGTCCTCTTGGAATGTGATTGATTTTCAGCTCCACAATATGATGACCAGCCACTGTCTTCAGCAGATGAGAAGATTGTTGATATTCTAATTTCTCATTTTCATCTTCTTGACTTTCTTGATCAATTGAGACATTGGAGAATTCATCAATCGTTTGAAGAAATCTCTGCAACTCTAAATCATCACTAAAGACTTTCTAGTGCTTTATGTTGTCTGGTATGGTTGTTCTATGTCTGAATTCTACCTGATATTTAATATTTGGGCCAATGGGAGGCCTGAACGTGCTGGCAGCTAAGGCCAGAGAATCAACTTTATGATTTTGTTCTCTAGGAATGAAAGAGAGGTTAAATGCTAGAAAGAAATTATCGATCAGGTCCCATACCTCATTCATGTACTGCTTGAGCCTCTGTTGCTTAGCTTGATAGATATTTCTCACTTGATTTATGACCAACTCAGAATCACCAAAAAATTCTAAACAATCAATGGCCATGTCTTTGGCAGACCTGATCAATCCCAATACCAGAGCTCCATATTCAGCTATATTGTTTGTAGTCTCAAACTCCATCTTATAAGAGAGGGTTATAACTTCTTCTGAAGGGGAAATGAGGAGAATACCTGCACCATATCCTTCTTTTGATGAAGAGCCATCGAAATACATCTTCCACACCTTGTTTTATTGACCAGTCATTGGTTGATCTCTACATTGGCTGACTGATATTTTAGGTTCTTCATCATCTAAATTAAAAACAGACGAACCAATCCCATCCTCAACAACATAAATGGGGTGATTTCTTGGGTTCTAATGATCACTGACTATGTAGGCTAACATTACCTATTTGTATAGCCTCTTGTGCTCACCACCAAACAAAGGAATGGTGGCATATGTGAGATCCATTTGCAATGATCCTCCCACCTTTTTAGCCCAAGTTCTGGATAACAGCATGCCAAACTTTGGGGGGATGTTGGCTACCACAATGTCCATCACTACACTCTTCATGGGTAATTGTGCTAGAGAAACCACCATACTCTTTATCAATCCCAGGCATTTTACTTTCTTAGAATCAAAGGAGTACAGGTCTTGGTAAGGCTTGGTAATCTCTAGACCTAGTTCTTCCATAACAACTTTGGGCATGACATTGTGAGAGGCTCCTGAGTCCATAAGACAGTTGTGTGGGATCTTATCATGGACATTCAGAGATATATAGAAAGGAGGAGAAGCATCAAAGCCATCCTCAATGTGTGGACCCACAGTAATGGCTAGGTTTTCATCTTGGAGACTAATGACATCAGAAGATACACTAGAAGGAGTGGGTTGCAAAACTTTCATGATAGATTTATTGAAAGGTTCATTTTTTAACAATTCTGTCAAAGGGACAGGAATCTTGATTTTGCTCAGCTCATGTTCCAAGATGAAAGAGGTTGGTGGTTTATCAGCTTCCTTTTTTGGGGGGGCAAGAGGTTTTGATAGTGGAGATGATTGAGTTTTAGATGGCATACCTTTATTTTGATTTGGCTTGGGATGGGATTCTACTTGTTTGCCTTGATCAAAGGTGGTGGCCTTGGAAGCTCCATTTCTCGTCCTAAAATCGTGTTTCTTCTTGGGTTTACCTTGAGTAACTCCCTCTTCCCCTATCTGATCATCAAATTGATTTGAAAGTTGTGCTACCTCATATTCTTGCTGTGTTAAGTGACTGGTATAATAATCTGTCTCATTGAAAAGCACAGCAGTATCGTCCACAACATCATTTTCTGCATCTATCTCCTCAATATGATTGTTTTGGAAAGGGGAAACTACTCTTTGATCATCAATATTTCTCCTTTCTCTCTGCATTACTTGAGGAGCATCATTAGGCCTTCTGAATTGGTTCTTATTTCTATAACCAACCCCTTGAAAAGTTTTGTTTGGTTGTTTGGATTCCCATTTTAGCTTAGCTATCTTAGAAGTCAGATCCTTCAAAGTCTTAGTCATCTCTTCAAGTTTGGGATCAGATGTAGCTCAGTCAAATGAGGTAGGGGAATCCTTTCTCTGTTTTTTCTTCTCTTTATCATATCTAGTCTTTAATTCGTCTGATGCCAAAATATTAGATTCAACTTCAACTATTGCTTCCTGCATGGATAACAGTGTGGTTGATCTTCTCTCTCTCAGGAGGAGGGATAATTCTGCATCAAATGCATTAGCATAAGTGATCTTGGTAGAGGCTTCAGTTGGTTTGATTTCATCTGGGATTCTACCATACATTTTATTGAATCTCTTGGTGAAGTCTGAAATAGATTCACCATTTTTTCTCTTTAGAACCCCAAATTCAGTGATGTAATACATATAATCTCTCCTATCTCCCCATTTCTTTATAAAAGCTTCATCTAATGCCTCGATATCTGCAATGGAGGCTGGAGGAAGACTCCTGAACCATTTTCTGACCTCCCCATCCAAACTTTGTACAAACAACCTCATCCACACATCTGAATAATCAATGTTAAAGTTGTCTGCAAAACTGTAAAAGGCTAGCAAATGTTCTTCAACAATTATTTCACCTTCCCCGTTATATCTTGGCAGATATTTCATGTAATTTGTGGTTGGGAGTGCATGCAAAACTATAGGTAGCACTAAGGGTGCATATCTATCAGCAAAAATGACATCCATCCTATTAACGGCCATGGCTTGAACAATAGGAATCTGCAAATTTATGAGAGATACAGGAGTGGATGTAGGATTGGATGCTGAAGTGGAATCAGGAGTAGGAGATGCCGGAGCCCCTTTGGAATTATGATTCTCAGGGCTAGCGAATTCAAGATGGTTTGAAGTATTCTCTTGGTGTGCGGATTTTCCCTTGAGGGGGGAAGTGTATCTCTGAGCTATAGTGGATTTCCTTAGTTTCCTTTTTAGCTCAAAGCCTATTGTGTTATTCTCAATGTTAGAATCAACCTTCTTGGCTTTGCTATTTTCATATTTGGATCTGTTGAATCCCTTGTTGGGTGCCAGTATTTCTTCTTTAGATTTTACTCAGTGAAGTCACCAAGTGAAAGATGGCAATCTATTGGTGTCTGATCTTTGTTCACCATCAAAGGTCAGAGTTGATCAATTGTCTTTCTCCCAGGAAAAATATTTCATTACTCTGTTCCCCGACAATGACACCAGAAGATGTTGGTCCTAAGGTCTGCACTTGACTACTAAAGGGCAAAGCTAGGCCACCTATCAGTTTAGAATGATTGCTTCTTTTAACTTTGTGTTGGTTGGTCAGAGGGTTATTCTATCAAGATAAAGGCAAGGTTGGGTTGGCAGAATGATATCAATGAGGGCCCTCCCTGGCTGATGGCACTCTAATGACAGACCACTGAAATAATAGAAAACAGAGGGAAACAACAAACTACTCAATGAATAATCTATTGCAAGAAGTTCAATACTTAAAATATCATTTCAAGACATCAGACATGTATCAAAACACAATAACTCCCACAGGTTGTAGAAAACAAATCTTCACCAAAGCATTAGTTGTTTGACAGGTTGCATATCAGTAAAAATAAGTCATACAATAGCTGAAAGGAAAGGAAATGTAGGTTGCACAAATCAAAATTGTATTCAATATGAGAATGAAAACACATGAAGAGTTGAACGAACACTGTCATCAAGAGTATGTTCACCAGGTAGAGAGATTTAATCCATGCGTAAAATAGGTCCGACCAATCTGTTGTATTGTTATTCTTTCCTCAAAAAATATGACCTTTACAATATCCAAAAACTAACTATTTAAAAGAGTTGCAGAGGCTCTCGTCCTTAGGGGAATGAGACCTAAATTTAGGGAACTGTTCATAAAACAAATTATTAACTTCACTAATATACTAGAATTAATCAGCAAGAGTGGTTCTTATCACACACAGAAGACCACTCTTGCATCTAATCTAGCAAAATGTTGGACTTGATCAAATAAAACTAATATTGTCTCTTCGACAACACTGATGCATGTGTTGGAGGAACTGAGTGGCCGAAAATAGGCCTCGGAGTCACAGAGCAAAGCTTTGTGTCGAACGATGGCATGTCTGCGAGATGTTGGAGGCCACTGGAGATAACCATTCGCATGAGCAGAGTTTGTTGAAGTGTTTATGAAACTAATCTGCGTAGACCGGTGACTGAGACTTAACTCTTTGTCTATGCCTAAGCTTTCGGAAGCCAAGCGCACTATGTATTGACCTCATCAAATGCCATTTGTACTTGTGAAATAGCTTCACGGGAATGGTTGTCAGCCCATCGGGCTCGAGGGGAGACGTGGAGGCGAGCATCTAATCGGGATACAGGATGAATGGATGCAAGGGTAGATGATGTGTAGAGAGGGATACATGTGGCACGTAGGGAGAGGAGGAGCAGATAGGTTGGGAAGTGAGTGGAGAACAGGTGGCGAAAGGTGAGAGGGGGCGGTATTGAAAAACAACTTGGGAGGAACTCGGAGTGGGGGTGTAGGCGGTAAGTGGATTAGAGAGGGGGGGGTTTGATTTCTTGAGGAGTTGCCACGTTAGGTAGGGCCCATGGTGGGAAAACAACTTACTCAGACCCCCCCCCCATTGTTAAAGGTAGAATGGTCATGGGGGTCCGAGTTGTGATAAGGATTATTGATATGGAGAGGTGAGCCACTGCCAATGGAGATCAGCATGGGGGTTAATGGAGGACAAGTGTCAGGTGGTGAGAGGAGCAAGAGTAGTGAGTGGGATGAGTGGAGGTGACGTGGTAATCTAATGTCATTCAAGCACGTGATTGTGGAAGCTGTTGAGGGTGGTTTGGATCTAGACTGCCTTTGGGCTCGCAATCCACCACAAGCTGCCACATACCCTTCCAACAATACCATGGTTTAAATTGTGGGATTGCTCTATAAAATTAACGTCCAGGTAGTTTGCGTCCCCGCAATGAACTATATTCATCGATCTGATTACGATCCAAGATCTGGGTGACATTTACCTACTGCAGGGATCGACGGTTCTCATTAACCTGGGATGAATGGTCCATATTCACTTCAGACTTTCGGGCTTCGGTTGTTTTGAATGCGAAGCATGAAACATCCCCCGGAGGAAAATCTCTTAAGTGAATGATATGTCGCCATGTGTCATGATGGGTGAACGGTCCAGATTCAATTCAGAAGTCTGGGTTTTGGGAGTTTCAAATGTGAAGCATGAAAATCTCTCAAGGGAAAATCTCTGAAGTGAATGATTTGTTGCCGCGTGTCGTGATGGATGAACGGTCCAGATTCTCTTCGAAAATTTGGGCTTTGGGAGCTTCAAATGTGAAGCGTGAAGATCTCCCAAAGGAAAACTCTCGAAGTGGACGATCTGCTTCCACTTGTCTCCGTTGATGTATGGTCCTGATTTATTCTGTATTTTTGGCACTTTGGGAGTTTCAAATGTTCATGCTTGGAAAACTCCCGAAGTGAAAATCGTTGAAGTAGATGATCTTTTACCACGTGTCATGATCGATGAATGATCCATATTTGATTCGGGACTTTGAGACTTAAGCTCTTCGGCACTTCGGCTCTTCGGCTCTTTGAGACTTTGGCACGTGTCTTGATAGATGAACGACCTAGATCCTCTTCGGGTCTTCAGGAGTTCGGGCTTCACGTCTTCGGGAATTCATGGATATAAAGTATGCCAATCTCCCGAAGGGGAAATCACCAAAGTGATTAGCCAATGCTTATCATTAATTAACCCAATCTTAAGACGTGTTAAATACTTCGGGGGTTCGGGACTTCCGATGACTCTTGGTGTTAAACTCCGCGCAATTCTGCACCTCGAATGAATGACAGTTGTTGATATGATTTTCTTAATGGATATTTACAGTTGAAAATTTCCCTGTTCATTTCAGCCATCCTAGCTCGATAATGACCATTATGAATAGTTGTGTTTGTCTGCGGTCATTTCCTGCATATATAAAAAGGCTTGGTCAACCTAGGTTACAACAGGGAACACCTGGTCGTCGAGTGCCCTTACGTCTCGATCACTGTCTGGGACATATTCTGGGTATTCTTCTCGGCTGATCCTGTTAAAGAGATCTCCCCACTGTGGGAGCGCCATTTTGGACCCGGTGCTTGCCTCAGTATCGCCAAAGGCTGGAGGCTGGATGAAAACCTTCTTCGTTGATGTCTTAATGACAGGTTCCGGCCTCAGGGCATATTACAATTGCCTTGCAATCCCTGGAGAAGAGCCTTCGCCTACCTTTGATTCTTTAAGATTCAATGCTCTCGGTGATCGTCTAGTTGTTGGCTTTCTTGGCGGCATTGTTCCTGGAACTTAAAATAAAATTTCAATGACTGTGTAAAAAACGAGAACCTCTCATACAAAAATTACAACAATCGAATTTATAGACTCTGATACATACCTTTGAAGCTTGATAAAACCTGGTTATTTTGAAAATCACGGGATTGATACAGCCTTCAAGTTGCTCATCTTGCTCCTTCGGATGCTCTGGAATTGTCTTATGCGCAAAATGATTTCGTTTACAACGGCTCAAGAGATTTTAAACAGGAAAGATCTTACTATGTCGCATCAACCATTCAATTTGGGTTATGAGTGAATTTTTAACAAATCTTCCGCCAAATCTCTAGAACTTAAATTCATCGTGGGTTGATGGTGGAGGCGTAGGTGGTGATGTGGTCTATCGGTAATTTTAAACAGTTGTTTTGATTGGTGCACGAGGTAGCAACTAATGCAGGATTGGGTATCAATTAGCTCCTTAAAGGCTCAAAATTTGATCGTATCTAATGCTAAAACGTCCCATCGTTTCACTCTCTCTCTGGGTGGATCGGGGATCGAGGGTGTGTTATGAACGTTTTCGTTGATAACCTCCTGCAAAAAGTTTTGACGATGATCGATTTTACCATACATTGTTGATGCGACAATGCTTACTAGGAGGTGTGACTCGGACCTAGGGAGCCAAGGATAACTCGAGATAGCACTAGACCGTATGACCCTCTTACCTGGTAAAGACATGTGGTGTTGAAGGTCGGTGAATTAATTCACTTGTATTAATCAGAGGTGGGAATTTCCTTAAGTTATTCATTCTAAAGCAAACCTTAGCTTGTTGATGCCAAAAAGTGCCCAGGATCGGCTATCGGTGATAAACCTATCAAAGCGCTTTTGGATCGACTCCCTTGAAAAAGTCCCAATGTCGAAAACGCATCGAGGATCGGCGATTGGGAATAAATTTTATCGTGGTAGGAATGTTTGTTGCGATCCTTCTCAGTTTTCCCTGATTCCGATAAAGCGCGTCAGGCATCGGTTATCGGCGATATCTTTATGCACAAACCAAAAATTCCTTTTGTCGATGCCGATGGAGATCGGCGCTCGGCGACTGAGGTTTTCCGAGTGGTTCTTTTTCTTTCTTTGAATTCTTTCTGATGCTGACCCTAAGCACGTTCGATGAAGTGTTTGGTTGTCGATTCTTTATTCGAGTGTTTAAGGTCTTTTTAGTCATGAGGTTTAATAAGTTCAAGCAAACCTAAATAGGTGATGAGAGTCATGAAAAATAAGCAAACACAAAACATTTTTTAAAAAATGAAATCGAATCAGACAGTGCAGAAGATCAAGTGGTACCCAAAAAAGTAAAAAAATGACAGACACTTTTTAAGGGTGTGTTGAGTGCTCAACAAATGGCGACTTACTGGGCGAAAGCAGAATTTTTGTTCATACCTTGGACTCAGCTGATGCAAAAGTTGGTTAAGAACTTAACTAGTTTTTATTGGAGCCTCATTTATCCTTACATTTCAAATTACCTAGTTGACGCATATGGGCCTCCCTATGGGGTTTTCAACCTTTATTCCACCTTCGTTTCTTGTAACCCTGACTAATGCCTCCTTTGACAAGAGTCGAGTAAATCATTCGTTGGCCCCATGCCCTTTAGTTATCCTTATTCACTTGATACGATGTTGCTCCGCTACCAGTGAGCGTCCATAGCCCCGGCGGAGTCACCCCAACGTCACAGACCTTGCTCTGTTGTTAGCGAGCGTACATAGCCCTGGCGGAATTATCTGCATACCATCTCCTACTGTGCACTCATTTTATATAGTTGATTTTATTTCGGCAAAATGATATGGTTAAGGTGAATTTTTGCTAGCTTTGTCTTTGAGGTACTTGTAGTCCTTTCCAGATTACCACCCTTACCTTGAGGTTTTACCATACCACCAGGCAGACACTTCATCATTTTTCCAAGGTTGTTCATCTACAGGTTAGATAGAAAACCCTTTAAACAACCGCAGGTCTCCCAGCACTTCTTGTGTTGTATGTAAGCAATGAGTTAGGAATAGAGTTCATCATATCGTGTGAATTTAAGCTAACCAATGTTTTTCTATCGACAAACTTAAGAAGAACATAAGTGCTATAACAAGAAAGAAAAACAAAAATGAACTCCGCAATCAATCTATCTCAAAGCAAAACATCATGAAAACACACCCACACACTTTTATCCTTATATATATATATATATATATAATGGAAATATTGTTTTAGGGCTTGGCCATTCACCAAGAGGGTGTCATGTTCCCCCCTCATATTCCGAAATCGATATGTGCCTACCCCAATTTTCTCGGCCACCTGAAAAGGTCTGAGCCATAAATTCTGAAAATTTAAATGTTTCCCCTTTGACTCATTTGCTCTGTCCCATTTTAGGACTAAGTCTCCTACTTCAAAATTCTTCTCTTTGGCCTTATGCTTATCAAACCACCTTTTAACTATCTGTTGATGAGATATGAACTTTGATCTTTCTTTCTCCCTCTCTTCTTCTAGCATGAGGAGGGTATCAATTCTTTGTTGTATAACTGATGAGGGTTGTCCTCTAGAATCCCGAGCAAGTTGAAGAGACGAAACATATAGCCCATTCGGGAGAATGGATTCATGTTTGTATCCCAGAAAGTATGGGGAATTTCCTATAGCTTCCTTGGTTGTTACTCTATCATCCCATAAGGTGTTATAGAGTGAACTGTGCCAATTCCTTTGGTTGTCTGCAACTGTTTTCTTTAATATCCTCACTTGGTTCTTATTGGTTGATTCTGTCACTCCGTTCCCCTGTGGATAATAGTTTGCAAAGTATCTGATTATGAATCCTTTGTCTAGAGCAAACTCTGTTAATAGGGTGGAAGAAAAGTAAGTTTCATTATCAAAGACAATGACTGAAGGAATCCTGAACCTTGTGATCAATTGTTGCTCTATGAATTGGATCACCACCTTTTCATTCACATGAGTCAGAGGGATGGCCTCTGCCCATTTCATGAAATAGTTTGTGGCAGTCAATATGTATCTATGTTGTTTAGATGAACTCAATGTAATTTATCCTATGATATATAAACCCCATTGCTTGAATGGCCTGGTAACATCCACATGTTGGAATGGGACAGTTTCTCTATTTTCCCTACCTACACTTATTTGGCAAGTTTTACAGTTGCTAGCATATATGTGAGCATCCCTTAATAGAGTAGGCCAATAATAGCCAGCTCTTTGTATTTTGTGAGCAATGGTGTTTCCCGCGAAATGTTCACCTGCAGGACCATCATGGAGCTCCTTAAGAACCTTGTCTACATCTTCATGTTCGAGACATCTTAAAAGTACTCCATCATAATTAACACGAAAGAGCACCGAATTTATGAGGCGATATTGTGTTGATTTTAACCCGAGGGCTCTCCTTTCCCTGGGATTTAGGTTTTCTGGGCAAGTTCCATGATGCAGGAGATAAGTCAGTTTCACATACCAAGACTCTTGCCCTGGGGAGATGTATGAAGCTTCACCACACCATAATGCCAATTCATTCTACCATCTGGGGTCTTCATTTACTTGGTCCTGAGCTTCAGCGGCCAATTTACATAACCCTTGTCCCTTAACCAGTTTAGCAGGTTTTATATCTAGATCAAATTCTTGGACTATTGCCATCCAGTTTCCTCTTCTTTCCCCCATCTCCTGTTGAGTGAATAGGGATCGGACCGCAGGGTGAGGCACGATGACTTTGGTATGGTTCTTCAGGATGTAATATCTAAAGTGTTTCACTGCCTTGTATACTGCATAAGCCTGCTTGTCTATAGTAGGGTAATTTAGTTCGGCCCCTTGGAGATTAGTGCTCATGAATGATATCGGAGCCTCATTGTTGTC
>ML820557.1:70211-84882 GCA_009831015.1 Picea engelmannii
TTGGCATTGTTATGGTGTTTTCTATCATTGAAAGGTTTACAACTAGGGTTTGATAAGCTCTTCATTGATTTGTAAGTGTATTTTTCATGCAAAACTTCTTGATTGAATGGTTGTAGGTTAAATATCTTACATGTATGGTTACAATTAGGTCCTTGCTTCATGTCCTCATGATAGAAGACTTGTTTAGCCATTGATTAAGGAGAACCTAGCCTAGCCGTTGCTACACTAGTTCCCCTTTTTCTGAGTTAGTTTCTTAACATAAGTTGAAGAAGGAAGACGTCCTAGGCCTAATTAAGTTTACACCTAGGGTTTTGACCTTTAGGGTTTGAAAAGCCTTGGCCCTACAACACTTTTCAACCCTAGATTTGTGTTTTTGAAGCTGGTCGTTTTTGCCAAAGAGTTTTAAGGAAAGAGGGAGGAGCATGAGGCCTTGCTTAAGCAACACCGGAATGAGCCTCCTCCCCTTAGGGTTTTGACTTCATGGCCCTGCCATTGCAGCACCGTTAAGCCTAACTCTCTCGTCCTTAGATTTAGATCCTTCCAAGCCTTTAGCCTTACTCCTTGACTCCATTTACCCTAAGGCACTAGTCTAATAATGCAGCGTTGAGTATTTTGTGTTAAAACAATATTTCTAGCTTCCAAAAATTAAAACCCTAACTAACCCTAGCGACTTACTAACCCTAATTCTATGATGACGTCATGCCTATTTTGAATTATTGGCTGGTATAGAAGTTGCAGCTAGGTCATCCATTGATAGACATTGAAGTGTTGAATATTTTCATTGGCTTATTTTGCAAAACGTCCACCTCATTGCCTAGCAAACTAACCTAGAGACTAGGCTGACGTCACCTCTAGTAGGCTTGACGCAGCAAGATTATATGGGAGCATATTTAAAGCGTTGTGATAATCCAAGGATTGATTTTGTACATTGAATGTTGTTATCATTTGTATTTATTGAAGAAGTAATATTATAAGTCATAGCCTTTATTACAATCATTGACTTCATCAATAATTACTTTTATTTATGCTCATGAGTATTTCATATTGATAGTCATTGACAATTGAAGCATTAACCACTATTTGCATGTATTAGTTTTATTGTTGCCTTGTCTCATAAATAGGTGCTTCTACTATGGTTCATCTTCTTCTTGACTATCTTCCTGGCAGTAATCTATGAAGGAAAAACCTATTTTGACCTTTGAGCCTTAATCCCTTGATTCTTTTCCTTTCAAACACCCCAGATTACTAGGGACGTCTCCCTTGGGATTAGCCACCCTGAATAGAAAGAGCCCCCCATCGAGGTGACAGTGGGTGGGGAAGCTCTTGTTACGCCAGTTTGACTCTTCCCTTCAAGCTACTTAACCTATCCTACAAACTGAGAGATAACAAATCCCACTGCTGAAATAGGAAGAAGGAATGTTGTGTTATCTACCCAACAAAGTGCTCTAAGGAGAACTTTGTCTGATTCTTCCAATTCATCTTTCTCTCCCTCACCTATCATCCACAAGATGGCATCTAGTGGTGGCTCTGGTGGCACTGGAAGTGCTCCTTCCTCTCAGTCTTCATCTTCGTCAGTGATTGGTAGCTTATATAGCCACCATATCCCTTTCCAATCTACCACAAATCCCACCAAAGTCATTAAAAAGTATGGACTTTTTCATTTTGAAGAAGATGCCACAACCACACTATGGCATGTGTCCTCTCCTCTTAACCTAGCACCTGCTACTCATCCACTTCCTAAATTCAAAGATCATCTCCCTAGGTTTTTGGTAAATAACATTGTCACTACAAATGAACACTTGGTGGAATTTTCTAATGATTGTCGCAACATAGGGGCCAATGACAATGATACTCACATGTGCTTGTTCGTCAATTCCTTGGAAGGAAAGGTTGCAGCCGATTTCTTTGACCTTCCTCCTAAGATTTTGTCCACTTGGGAGGAGTTAGTTTAATGGTTCAGATCCACCTATGGGCAATCTAAAAGCCCAACTGAACAGTTACGGGAGCACAATCGCATTGCCTATAAGGATGGTGAGACCATCAAGTCCTTCAACTTGTGTTTCACTAAGTTATATAATCAAATCCCTCAACTCATTCAACTTCAGAACCAAGCCGCTTTCATGCATTATTACAATGCATTACCTTCCCTCTATCGTCATAGGCTTGAGGAAAAATCCATTGATAATCTCGGTTCCACTCTACATACTTGTTTAGAGTATGAAGAACAGTTTGAAAGAACAGGTCTTCCCCAGGGAGAATTGGTTAAACAGACAGACATGTCCACCCTCTTACATCTAGTACAAGATATGAATAATTGTATGATAGCGTATGAGCGAAAAGGAACAGTCTCCCCTCTCACCCCTAGAGCTTCATCATCTTCTGCACCCCCCTTTAGGAATCCAATTGAAAATAATTTTCAGCCTAAAGCTATCTTGCCTGGAATTTGGTGTAACTTTTGCAAGGAGCGCCACGAGGAAGCCACATGTGAAGTAAGGAAGAGTGCCAGAGGTAAGATATTTGGTAAAAGACCAAAAACTACCATCGTTGTCCTAGATATTGCAGAGCCAGAAGATGTCATGATTATCAATACTAGGAACAAATCCTATGCTCCCAAAGGTAAATTTGACCCTCCCCGCAATTCTTCTAGCCCGAGCTCATCCTCACCAGCTGATATTGTTTAGGTTCCTAAGGTTCCTGATAGTCAAGGAACAACTTCCCCTCTCCCCTCTTTCAAGTACAATATCCTGAATCAGTTGGCCAACATCAAAGCAGATGCAACCCTTCTGGACATGGTTGTCATCCCTGAACAACATAGGCATCTCAAACAATTCATGGAAGGAAAATCTTTCGTTGTAGCCAACCTCTCTGAAGAGGTGAATGAAGAGGATTCGTTTGTAAATAAAGTAGGTGTAAATAACTTTAGATACCCTATAAAAAATCCCCCCTTTTATATTTCTATAAAAATTATGGATAAGATTGCCCATTGTTGCCTCAGTGATGGCAGTTCGAGCCCAAGTGTGATGTCGAAGATTATTATGGAAGAGCTAGGCTTGTCCTGTACAAATGAAAATGCCAGAAGCATGCTCTCCTACAATAGTTTACAACAAACGACCATGGGTGAGATTAAAGATGTGGCCTTATTTTTGTGCGCACACCCTGAAATAAGGACAACCCTTAACATTCAGGTAATTGATATGCCAGTAAGCAATTACTCAATTATCTTGGGAAGAGATTGGCAAGCTTTAACAGGTGGATACCTCTCACTCGACGGAACACATTTATTCGTTCCTCATAATGGTAAAAACATTATAGTCCTTATAGAGGGAAGGATTTCACCGTACATAGAGAGTGTCCCACAACCTAATGTGAACTATATCGAAGAAGACCTAGGGGTGTTTTCCATCTTTGTTAAGGAGGATAACATTCCCTTGGAACAAATTGATTTAGATGATGGTATGTGGCACATGCACTTTGATGATTCATGCTCAAATGAAGGTAACGGAGCTGGAATTATCTTGATTTCTCATGTAGGAAAAATCCATAACTTTTATTATAGGTTGGAGTTTGCTTGGACGAACAATGTCACTAAATTAAAAGCTTTATATTAGGCATTGAAAATGCCTATAATCTTGGTTGTGGTCACCTCTCAGTTTTTGGGGATTCCGAGCTTGTTGTGAACCTTGTATGTAAGATATATTCTCCTAGAAACAAGTTGATGAAATGATATACCCAAATTGTTTGGGCACTTATCTTGAACCTATTATCTTTCAACATCACTCATGTTAAGAGGGAATTTAATTCAATGGTTGATCGGTTAGCTATTTTTGCAGCCTCTCCTAATCAGCAACTTCTGCCCCATAGTCCTGATTGTACTTTTCAATATCTATATCATCCCCATATCCCTGACAATATAGAATCTTGGCATGTCTTCCCTAACGATGAGAGCATTTGTGCTTTCGTTCAAAATGAACCTTTTAAGCCCAAGGAAATTATAGCCATAGAAGATAACAAGATTCCTAAGGGCTTGACTCCTCTAGAGAGTTCGTTTTCATCGAGTGATGTAGGTAATAAAGATAAATAGAAAGAAGAGGTGTCAAAAAGGAAGGTGGGTGAAACCATCTCCTTGAACATTGGGACACCCGAAGCTCCGAAGAATGTTAAAATAGGTGCCAAATGTTCAGATGAAGAGAAAATGAAGTTTGCCAAGCTACTCGGTGAATTTCAAGATGTTTTTGCTTGGTCTTATGAGGATCTTCATGGTTTTGATCCTAGTCTTATACAGCATGTCATCCCCATCAAAGAAGGCATAAAACTAGTTAGGCAAAAACAAATACCTATCAACCCTGCGCTAGAAGCAACTATTCGAAAGGAGTTGGAAAAACTCTTGAAGGCTGGAATCATCTTTCCGGTCAAATATTCTGAATGGCTTTCAAATTTGATTCATGTTTGGAAAACAACTGGTCAAATTAGATTATGCTTTGATTTTCTTGCATTAAATCAAGCTAGTATAAAAGATCACTTTCCTCTCCCTAACATGGAGATGATTTTGCAGCAAGTTGCAGGGTCACAAATGATGTCCTTACTTGACGGTTTTTCCGGTTACAATCAAATCAAGGTAAAAAGGGCAGATAAACATAAAACAACCTTTATTACTCATTGGGGTACCTTTGCTTATGAACGTATGTCTTTTCTGTTATCTAATGCAGGTGTCACTTTTCAAAGAGCTATACAAATAGCTTTCGATGATTTGATCGGCAATATCAGTCAGATCTACTTGGACGACTTAACTGTTTATTCTAAAACTCGATCAAATCATTTTGGTTATCTGAGAAAAGTTTCAATGCGATGTAGGAAATTTGGCATTTCTCTAAATCCTTCTAAGTCTATTTTCGGCATTACCGAGTGCAGGCTCCTTGGACACATTGTCTCTGATTCAGGAATAAGCATTGATCCCAAAAGGATTGTTGCTATCCTTAATCTCCCTGCTCCCACTTCCAAGAAGGAGGTTCAAGCTTTTATGGGGGTTATTAATTTCGTCTGTAGGTTTGTTCCATATTTTGTTGTGATGGTCAAACCAATTCATAATCTTCTTAAGCAAGATCATTCTTTTTCTTGGACAGATGATGTCGAAAATGATTTTGAAGGGATAAAGAATGCAATCAATTCCGCACCAGTTTTGGCAAAGCCGGATTTTGAGAAAGAATTCACGATATGTACTAATGCCACCGAGGAATCAGTTTCCACTGTCCTCATGCAAAATGATGACCAAGGTAATGAAAAACCAATGGCTTACATGAGTCAAATATTGTCTGATGATAAATTTAAATATTCTTTTATTGAGAAACATGCTTTCTCTCTTGTTAAAGTCGTTGAGAAGTTTCACCAATTTATCTTAGGTAAGCATACATTGGTAAAAGTTCGTTTACACGTTGTCAAGTTTTTGCTCTCACGGACTTATCTTTCAAGGAAGCTTGCACATTGGCTTGCCAAGATTCAAGAGCATGATTTGAATATCGTGACTTCTACCACTATCAAGGGACGTGACTTAACCCTTCACTTAGCTCATCATGTCGACAATAGTGAAGAGGTTGATGAAGAGGATAGCTCCCTACCAGCTCTCTTTTACATTGATAACTAGATCCTCCCTATCTCTGAACATCCCCAGTTAAGAATTTAATTTACTATTTACAAAACCAAAGATGTCTAGACAACTTAGACACTCATCAAAGGAGAAGGCCTCGTCTTGAATCTGCAAGATATGTCATTATAGGAGACTTCTTGTTTCGAAGATTTGTCGATGGTGTGTTGCTTGGTTGTGTAAACAATGAGGACGCACAGTCATTGTTGCAATAAACATATGGTTCTTCAGATTCGGCCATTCATGTAGGAGACCATTTTTCTACTAAAACCATTGCTTTCAAGATTATTAGAAAAGGATACTATTGGCCTTCAATATTTCGTGACTCTTATGTTTTTTCGAGATCTTGTGACAAGAGCCAAAAATTTGTTAGGAAAGAACACCTTTCATCCATGCCATTACAAAATTTCCTCCCAGACTTTCCCTTTTCAAAGTGGGGATTGGATTTTATTGGTCCTATTAATCCCCCATCTTTAGCGCGACAAGTTTTTATTTTGACAGCCACAATCTATTTTACAAAATGGGCTGATGTTGTCCCACTTAAGCATTCAACAAATGATCAGGTAATTTCTTTCCTTGAAAATAACATCTTTTCCAGATTTGGTATTCCATTGGAAATTATCACACGCAGTGGTCCTGCTTTCATTTTTGCTAAGTTGACCCAATTTTTAGCTAAGTTGGGGGTTAAACATTTCACCTCATCAGCTTATTATCCCCAAGGAAACGGGCAGGCTGAGTCTACCAACAAAAATCTAGTGAGGATCGTCAAAAGGCTCATCGAATATAAGCCTCGTCAATGGCACACCCTCCTCACTTATGCCCTTTGGGCAGATCGAACTACCGCCAAGATAAGCACCGATTGCACCCCTTTTTAGCTTGTTTATGGTCAAGAATCCCTCTTGCCTACTAAGCAGGAACTTTCTTCCTTAAGGTTGATGCTACATATCAAAGAATTAAATTCTTATGATATTTCACAAAGGATAAATGCACTCCTAGCTATGGAAGAGCAAAGGATGTTTGCCTTGGATAATATGAAAAGGAGACAACGGACTGTTAAGAAGTATTTCAACAAGAGTGTCAACACTATCAAGTTTAAAGTCAATGAAAAAGTATTGTTGTGGGATTCAGCGCACGCTGATAGGGGAAGACAATCAAAATTTCAAAAACTAATGTTGGGTCCTTTCAAGATCACTTTTGTCCTAATTCTTACATTCTAAAGGATTTGCAGGAGCGATTGTTTTCCGACAGCACTAACGGTTCTCACTTGAAACATTACGTGGAACCAACTTGAAGAGTTCTAACGTTATTTGGATTTTCTGTATACCAATAGTCTAGCTCTGCTTTCTTTTTTTCCATTGTTTTTCATTTCTACTTTTACGGTAGTTTGATTTATGCTTTTTGTTTTGATAATTTTCTGTTGCTTTTACATTTCTGTCATTTTATTTTCTATTATTTTAAATTTTGTAATCTTAATTATGCCATTATTTTTATTGCTTTTTCATATTTTAGTTGATTTTGGTCAAGAATAAGACGTTGGATCGGTTCTACCAAAGTGACACTCCTGCAAGGCATTGTTAGTCAATAAAAATCAAGCTTACACAACATTTACGATGGTTCCCCTGAAAGAACACTTAAATTTGTTATCTGTTGTCTTATAAAGAAATTGGCTATCTCCCACTTTTGCTTTCCTTTTATTCATCCATTTGAGAGTTAAAAGAGAAAGTCCATAAATTTTTGTCCTTTGAGTAAACATAAAATTTTGGTTGAATGATTATGCATACAGGGATAAAACCCCTCATACTTAACATTTTTCATGAGTTATTCCCAAATTCCCGGTCATTTTTCCATTAAATCCGCTCACTTCCCCCTGTTGCATAATCATCTTGGTTATATCTTCTTGATCTGTTGTTCTTGGTCTGCGAAACCATGTGTTCTAAGTTCTAAATCTATTGAAAACAAATTTCCCTGTGGAGCTTTGTTGATAGTAAAAATCGCAACGAGGATTTTGCCTGCAAAGTATTTGTAAAGCCTATTAATTATAAACTAATGATATATATAATACTAGTAGGTGGGACCCCCTTGTGGATTGGAGGATCAGAGATAGTCTGGTTACACATTTTATGCTATTGCCCGATGATGCTTACAGAGTTCTTCATGATTGATGGTGAAATTTTGGTTCTATTTGCAACAAATGGCAGACGAATGAGGCATGTTATGTGTTGGTTTTGTTGCTCTAAAATCTCAATTCCATGTCATAATGGATTATATTCATTGTTGTCACATTTCTATTAGCACCATGATTTGTCACATGTTTCACCTGCACAAAACACATGTTACTCATGACAAAATATAAAAGAAATATGAAAAAAATCCAAGGAAAATAAACTAAACTATGCTACTATGCTACACTATATGCATTGAAATTAAAGGATTGTGATATTCTCGTCTATTTTTCTTTAGCCAAGAAGAATCTGAAAATGGTTGAGTAAGATCATTTCATATCTTTTCCTCAACACTTGCGGAATCTTCCCATTAGGAATCTGAATTCGAGTTGGCTCAGCCCTTCTTGTTTGGCTTGATCAGTGTCCTTTACCAAGTAGAACCCTACATGGAAACCATAGGGTATGAAAGCTTGTTTCTTGTCCTTGACCAAGGTGGCATTGTAGCCCTGCAAGATCGTTTGATAACATATTTCTCCTACTACAAGTCAGTCTGGTACATGAGCTGGTAGGAGATGTCAAGCTCCGGTGGCCCCGAACACCATGATGTAGGTGGCGCGCTCATCCAAATACCAATGGCCTACCTTGGATATCATCTTTTTGGTTGTCGTCGATAGCCTTGGGAATTCCTTCTTAAAAGAATAAAATAATTTCAGGTGATGAATTCATCGCAAATGAGGGAGTGGGATTTCTTATACCTGTTTTCCCATAGCACGTTGAAGTAGACGTGGATCGAGAGCTCTACAACATGCCAGCGAAGACGTTTCTGGCGCACATGACATTGAGCAAGTATGAAGCCATGTAAAACATTGGTGCTTCCCCTTCCTTCGGTGCCTGGGCCTGCTGCACAAATATGCTCAAATGCTTGGAGATTATTGCTCCCCAGTTGAAGCTCCACCCATTGATCGCAACTGTGTATGCCAAAGGCATCCATGCCTCTGAAAACCTGGAGCAATCTTTCTCTCCGTACAATCGGCAGATAAGAGCCATGAAATAGACGTATGGCTCCCTTAAGTTAGTTGTCCCATACCGGCCAGTGCTCCGATTGGTAAAATTATTATCCTCCCTCCATTGTGAGGCCATCACTTGGTTGGTGTCGTGGTGTTCATAGAAATTCATGATGAAGTCTGTGTTTAGTTTCTCCTTTGGGTCCCTGAGTTTGTAATACTTATGAACTTCTACCGAGAGGAAAAATTTGACACACCCACCATTGTCATCATTGATTAGACACTTTTGTGTGTCTGCGTGGTCGATGAGGGAAAATGGGGGTTCTTCTTGCCACCATGTGCATATACGACCGTCGGATGCTTGCGAACACCTGGTCGTCGAGTGCCCTTACGTCTGGATCATTGTTTGGAACATATTCCAGGTATTCTTCTCGGTTGATCCGGTTAAAGAGATCTCCACACTTTGGGAGCACCATTTTGGACCCGGTGCTTGCCTCAGTATGGCCAAAGGTTGGAGGCTGGATGAAAACCTTCTTCATTGTTTTCTTAACGACAAGTTATGACCTTGAGGCGTATTCCAATTGCTTTGTGATCTCTGGAGAAGAGCCTTCTCCTACCTCTGATTCTTTCAACTTCGGTGCTCTCGGCGATCGTCTAGTGGTTGGCTTTCTTGGCGGCATTGTTCCTGCAACTTAAAATAAAATTTCAGAGACTGTGTAAATATCGAGAAACTCTCATACAAAAATTACAACCAACGAATTTACAGACTCGGATTCATACCTCTGAAGCTTTTTAAAACCTGGTTATTGACAATCACTAGATTGATACAGCTTTCGAGTTGCTCATCTTGCTCCTTCGGATGCTCCGGAATTCTCTTACGCACAGAATGATTTCATTTACAATGGCTCAAGAGATTTTAAACGGGAAAGATCTTACCATGTCACAACAGCCATTCAATTCGGGTTATGTGTGAATTTTTAACAAATATGCCACTGAATCTCTAGAACTTAAATTCATCGTGGGTTGACGACGGAGGCGCGGGTGGTGATGTGGTCTATCGGTGATTTAAACGACTATTTTGATTGGCACACAAGGTAGAAACTAATGCGGGATTGGGTATTAATTAGCTCCTTAAATGCTCAAAATCGGATACTATATAATGTTAAAACGTCACATTGTGTTTCTCTCTAAGTGGGTGGATCGGGGATCGGGGTTGTGTTATGAACATTTTCATTGATAACCTCCTGTAAAACGTTCTGACACCGATCAATTTTACTGTACATTGTTGAGGCAACAACACTCACTCGGAGGTGTGACTCAGACCTACGAAGCCAAGGATAACTCAGGATAGCACTAGACTGTATGACCCTCTTACTTGGTAAAGACACGTGGCATTGAAGACCGGTGACTTAATTTGCTTGTATTAATCGGAGTCGGGATTTTCCTTAAGTTATTCATTCTAAAGCAAACCTTAGCTTGTGGATGCCGAAAAATGCCCAGGATCGGCTATCGACTATAAATCTATCAAAGCGCTTTCGGATCGGCTCCCTTGAAAAAGTCTCAATGCCGAAAACGCATCGGGGATCGACGATCAGGAATAACTTTTATCGCGATCAGAATGTTTGTTACAATCCTTCTCAGTTTTCTCCGGTTCTGATAAATCACGTCGGGCATCGGCTATCGATGATATCTTTTTGCACAAACCAAAACTTCCTTTTGTCGATGCCAATGGAGATCAACACTCGGCAACTGAGGTTTTTCGAGTGGTTCTTTTTCTTTCTTTGAATTTCTTCTGATGCCGACCCTGAGCGCGTTCGGTGAAGTGTTTGGCTGTCAATTCATTATTCAGGTGTTTAAGGTCTTTTTAGTCATGAGGTTTCATAAGTTCAAGCAAACCTGAATAGGTGATGAGAGTCATGAAAATAAGCAAAGATAAAACATTTTTTTTTAAATGAAATCGAATCAGATAGTGCAGAAGATCAAGTGGTACCAAAAAAAGTAAAAAACATGACAGAGGATTTTTTAGGGTGTGTTGAGTGCTCAACAGGTCCTAAAGAAAGAAGGTTGTTGGTGCACGTGTCCTGACTTCCACGCCCTCAACAAACTCACCATTGAAGACAAATTTCCCATTCCTGTCATTGATGACCTCTTGGATGAATTGAGTGGCGCCCAGTTCTTTACTAAACTTGATCTTCGTTTTGGCTACCACCAAATCCGTATGAAAGAGGAAGACATTCCTAATACCTCATTTAGAACTCATGAGGGCTACTATGAGTTTTTGGTCAAGCCCTTTGGCTTGTGTAATGATCCCTCCACTTTCCAAAGCCTCATGAATCATGTCTTCCATCCTTTTCTCTGTCATTTTGTCTTAGTTTTCTTTAATGATATACTCATCTATAGTAAAACCTAGACAACCCATCTTGCTCATGTGGATCAAGTTCTCCATCTACTCTCTCAGCACCAACTTTTCCCCAAACAATCTAAATGTGCTTTTGGTGCCTCGGAAGTCAAGTACTTGGGTCATCTTGTTGGAAAGGTCGGCGTCATGGTGGATCCTAAAAATATTGAAACTATGCAAGATTGGCCTCACCCAAAGACTCTCAAAAGCTTGTGTGAATTTATGGGTTGAACAGGTTATTATCGCAACTTTGTTAAGAATTATAGAAAGATTGTGGAACCTCTCACTGAGCTCCTTAAAAAGAATTATTTCACTTGGACTCCAGCAGCTACTCAGGCTTTTAAAACCTTGAAGATGGCCATGTGCACCACTCCAGTCTTGGCCCTTCCTAATTTCTCAAAGACCCTTGTCCTAGAATGTGATGCTTTCGGGAAAGGAATTGGCATTGTCCTTATGCAAGAGGGTCGGCCTTTGGCCCTTACCAGCAAACAACTGTCCGAGCGCAATTTGGGAAAATCAATCTATGAAAAGGAAATGTTGGCTATTCTACATGCCGTGGATCTTTTGTGCCCTTATATATTGGGGAAACGCTTCTAAATTAAGACAAATCATCAAAGCCTCAAGTATTTTCTGGAACAACGCCTTTCCTCCCTAGAGCAACAAAAATGGGTGACTAAGCTCTTTGGATATCATTATGAAATCATTTACAATAAATGCAAAGACAATGTGGTTGTTGATGCACTTTCCTGAAAAATATGAAGATGAAGGGTCCCTTTTTTCTCTTTCCTTAAATGTACCAGATTGGCTCCAAGTTGTTCGTCATGAATGGCTATACGATCCCAAAAGTTCGCATTTGATACAACAATTGCAGTCCAATTCTCCAGTTTTCCCAGGGTACTCTTGTCTCAATGATGAGCTTCGATACAAAGGTCGTTTTTATTTAAGTAAACAGTCAAAATTTAAATCCACATTACTTTTTGAGCTTCATGATACACCCATAGTTGGGCACTGTGGGTTTACCAAAACCTATGACAGGGTCAAACGTTCTTTTTTCTAGGATGGTATGAAACGATACGTTCGTAATTTTGTGGTTGAATGTGATTTGTGTCAACGCAAAAAGGGAAAAACAGTCAAATCTCCTAGCACACAACAACCGCTTCCGATTCCACCTGCTATTTGGCAGGATATCTCTATGGATTTTATTGAAGGATTACCTAAATCGGGAAATAAATCAGTCATCATGGTGGTAGTTGATCATCTTTCCAAGTATGCTCATTTATGTGCTCTTCAACGCCCATTTACGGCATCCACTGTCGCTCAAATTTTCATGGATCGGGTCTTCAACCTTCATGGCATGTCACATTCTATTATCTCTGATCGTGACCCAAATTTCAACAGAAATTTTTGGCAAGAAATCTTCAATCTACAAGGCACCCAATTGCATCTCAACACAACTTATCATCCCGACCTTGATGGTCAAACTGAAATTGTCAACAAGTGTTTGGAAACATATTTGAGGTGTTTTGCATCAGAAAGGAAAAATCAGTGGGCTCAATGGTTACCACTAGCTGAATGGTGTTACAACACTTTCTACCATACAACTACCCGCATGACTCCTTTTGAAGCGGTATATGGACAATATCCACCTTCAGTTCTCTCATATTTGCCAGGTGTCCCGAAGGTCCAGGCAGTTGACCAAATGCTTTCAGTTTGAGAGGTTATTCTTCGTACCCTCAAAGAGAATTTGGTCATGGCACAGAATCACATGAATCAATAAGCAGATCAAGGTCGCTCTGAACGTCAATTTGCAGAAGGAGATCAGGTGTTTCTTCGACTGCAACCCTACAAGCAAAATTCCATCAAGGCTGACCATTGTCAGAAACTGGCACCCAAATTTTATGGTCCTTATACTGTTCTCAAGCGTGTGGGATAGGTGGCCTATCAGTTAACTTTGCCCAGTCATTCTAAGCTCCATCCTGTTTTTCATGTTTCTAGCTTAAAGAAGGTGATTGTAACTAAGTGCCAAACTCAAACCAACCTTCCCGAGTTAGACGAAGAAGGCTCCATTTGGCTACAACCACAAGTATTTTTGGACCAGCATGAGCATCGTCTGCGTCAATGAACCATCAAGGAAGTGTTGGTCCAATGGAAAGATGCAGCTCCAGTAGATGCCACTTGGGAACTAGCTAGCATTCTGCAACAATTTCCCCATCTCAAGCCTTGATGACAAGGTTGTTTTGAAAGGGGAGGACATGTTACGGACCTAACTCCTCACGTAGGTAGAATAATATATTTTCATGTAATAAAGGTCAATATTAATAAGGCCTAGCAATAAGGAAGAATAAGTCCAATGTAATAAGACCTAATAGAAGCTTTCGCTTCTGGAAGGATCTTCCTCTAGATGGTTCTTTTGATAGACATATTTAGTATAAATAGAAGTCGAGGGTATGAGAACTTTTGTCTTGGATATTATTGTAATAGATATCTACTCTGCTGGAGGTTGTCGCCTCGAAGAGGCAAGTGAACATTTCTCTTAGTAATCAAATTGTTCTTTCTGGTATCATTTCAGTATTATTGTGGTGTTGTTCTGGTTATATTTTTGTTCATCTACCATTTCTAGCTATTTATTTATGTTTTGCGTACTTTATATATCTGGAATATTACACTTGGTAGCACAATCCATAGCTAGTAGTGCCATGCAAATACCTGGAAACTCTCTTTATTGTTGTCCAATGCTCCTTCCCTGGTTTTGACATATACCTGCTCAAAACTCCCACTACATGTGCAATCTTTGGTCAAGTACAGACCATTGCATACATCAAACTTCCAACCGCACTTGCATATGGAACATGTAACTCACCGACCCGACTGCCTAGGGTGGGTAACAACGTTCATGCTCTGATACCAAATTCTAACACACCAACCCAACCGCCCAGGTCGGGTAACAACTTTCATGCTTTGATACCAAATTGTGACGTACCCCGGCCTTAAACTGTTGGACTATGCCACACATAACTATTGTGAAACTTCATACCAAAATGAAACATGCAAGTATTCTACAAATACAAAGATTCATGCTGAAATAACAGTACAATTATAAATGCAACATCCACCGGTAAAACCCATGAACATAAACACATGTATAAATGCACAACATTTAAATTAACACACAATTGATACTTATCTTTTATGGATGACCACCAAATGCATGCAGACCTTCCAAGATCCTCCCAGCCTTAGACCACGTTGCTCAAAACTCTCAGCAGTGGGTCACCCTCGAGCTGGGACTAAACTCCACCCGGGTAAAGAGATTCCTAACCAGGCTGAGGAAACACAGACAACAGGAACAATTTCATTCCAGGTGCCAACTCAAACTAACAACCTACAACCTCTCATTCCCCACATGCCTGTCCCACCCAAGGAAGTGTGCCCCTTCTCTGCTCAACAGTACTTCGGATACCCCATTTCC
>ML820558.1:30859-49284 GCA_009831015.1 Picea engelmannii
TGACGAGGACATCATTTACCTCTATCAAATAGGACGTGCCATGAACCCCTCATCAGGAATCATGTCGTCCCTAGATGATAAGCACAATAATAACCCTGGCGTAAACATATCCTATTTGGACCAAAGACTCAAGATAAATCCACATGCTAGGAGACCGAAATAGCTGACAAGAAGACGATACCCACACATCCCAACAATAGGTCGGCAAGTCGTAAGATGAAATCTCTCAAAATAAAATTTTGCAGCTATCCAAAAAGGTTTGGTTCCTACAAGGAAAACCTGTGGGGTGGAACAACTATGACCAACCACTAAATCAACTCCCCTTAAGGCACAAGGATACGCCATTGCATCAACAATGATCTGAACATGATGCAATTAACACTATTTAGAGACAAGTCACCATCATGTACCTAGAACAGTGTTTAAAAAGATAAAAGCATTCAGTGATAGATATAATATTAACACTGTTTAATTTTTATATATCATTTTGAATGACTATGTCAACCCTTTTGATTTATTTAAACTTAAATAGCCCAAGGATATTTTGGGTGAACCAACTCTCCAATTTATTCAATATGGTTGAACCCCATCCCCGATTCCATCGATCTACAGGTGAATTTTCATCGCTAATCAAAATATCCTTAAACAACATAACAATAAAATTCAAATTAAAGATTATCCTTTTAAACAACATAATTCCATTAATATCATTAACAACATATGATAAAATTCAAAAACGTTATCTTGTTAAACAACATAATTCCATTCATATCATTAAAAAATAGAATGATATAATTCAGTTAACATCGTTAAACAACATCACTATAAACTCAATTAAAAAAAAACTGGCTTAAATCCATATCGCTATCAAGGCAACGCTGTCTTTTACCCATAATTCATTGTCCATTGGACCTGCAACATAATATTTCACTATCTTTTACATGCATGATCTGACTATCTGTTAAGACATACACTATTGAATACAAATACTGTAAAATATATGATCGTTGACTATTCAATTTATGTGTATATATACAAATTAATCTATGACTATCCTTCAATAATTTGCTATCAACCAATCATTGTGCGTGGACTGAAAGGATACGCAGACTGTGAATTCATTGTCCAATAAGACAGATTTAATCCTGAGTAAGGGAATTAACCGGTTATCATTACATAAAGCATTGACAAGGCAGAGTTACATGGAAGATACAACATAGATATGAAAACAAAGATTTAAGTAGGAAAAATCACAGATTTATATCTATAAACGATCGCAGGGTTTAACATAGGTTGATGCTAAGTTACACGATAAAGTAGATGTGTACATAGACATCACAGGGAGCCCCATTAAATCACTAACCAAATATATCAAATGTGCAGTAAAAAATGTACTGATACGCAATCTTATAAAGCGTTGGCATTAATATAAGTTAAAGTTACCACACAACCTGGAATAAATTCTGTGTCAATTAAAGTAAAAACACAGGTGTAACGTTGGTGTGCAAAATTGGTAGAGAGAAAATTGGTACTAGTGTAAAGTTGGTACATGTATAAATTGGTATTGTAAATCTTTTCATAGTAGAGTAATATTGTACGGTAAAGTAAAATGGAACAGTAAGTGATTTTTTCACACGTAAAGTAAACTAGCACCGTAAGTTAATTTTTCACACGTAAGGTAAAAATGCAGTAGTAACATAAAAGCACAGCCAAAACTTATATTCACATTTGAATTGGCTATAATCATTCTAAAGCAACCTGTAAGTGGCTACAAATTTTGCACTCATTATGTAATTGGGTGTCTGTTCATTCGAGTGATTAGATAACTCATGGTCAATAGTAAATGGCTACCCATTTCACAGTCACGTAGGAATGTAAAAATGTTTCCATGCAATGGGAAACTGTCAAATAATGAATTAATCATCATCACCATAGTTTAAAAGAAACAATGACATTCAAGTGGACAACACTGAACATTTTCCACTCAAGATTTGGGGACTTTCATGAAATCACAGAGATAAGGGATGAGGAATACACAGAGGTATTCAACGCGAGAAGGTGCAACACAATCAATCAATTAGGAACAATCAACAAGGGAAGAAAGTTGGGCAAACACATCCTTCACTCATCATCTATGCACAAAAAAGTAGAGCATTATGATCTATAGGTCTATTAACACCAAAGTGATGACCGTCGATCTAACTCCTAGACTAATTATCTAGGGATGACGAAAAAGTAAAAAGCACAACTCTTCACAATAAATAAATAAAACCAACAAGAT
The DNA here is from genome assembly GCA_009831015.1 of Picea engelmannii. Classification (NCBI taxonomy): domain Eukaryota; kingdom Viridiplantae; phylum Streptophyta; class Pinopsida; order Pinales; family Pinaceae; genus Picea; species Picea engelmannii. Next base: position 33,141 of record ML820558.1, read on the forward strand.
AGACACAATATTCACAAATTGATTGCAAAGGGAATCAAGTCAAGCAGTGAGAGTAAATCCATGATGATTTTAAGTTATCGGTTAAAATGCTATGTAAACACTTTTCTTTAGAATAACATAACAAAAATGAAAGTGCAAGATAACTAGTAATCTAAAATGAAAAATAAAATCTTTCCTACTGTAGCCCAAGGTGACAGCTCCGAGTTGTTGTCCCGCATGATCTATCCCATTCCCACTTTCCGACCGATGTGACTCCACCGATACCTTCCAACCAATGCTAGGGGTACTCTTCTTCCCCCTTATACCCTCGAGCCACAAAGGGGCCACACACACTAAACCAAAGAACAACTATCTCCCAGCTCACCTCGCAAGGCTGAGGTACCACTCCTCACTGAGCTGGGTATCCCAACTCCCACAATATAAGTCAGTCAAGTCAAAAATTCTGCAGCGTAACGTTACGCATAAAAGAATAGGTCCATCCTCCTTCTCCTCCCTCCTTTATATAGATTTTCTCAGTCATTTCTTTCCCAATTTCCCATTTAATTTATTGTTCAATAATTTAATTCAAAAAAATCCTCCATGTACATGTGTCACCCATCCCCTTAGATGCACCAAAAATTAATTTCATTAATTATTTAATTACTCTTATTTCCCTCACCCACCTAAGAGAATTTATAGAATCGCTCATAGGTGTCCCCATATTCCCTTACACATATTAATGACTTACCCCCTTACTAATTTACTAGTTGAGCTCAATTTAGAACGTTCTTAAAGGAAATATTCCATGCTAAGTTAGTCATTCTTCTTTTTCCTTATGTTTCCCTTTCTCTTTATGTTTCCCCCTTTTTCCCTTAGCTTCCTAATTCCTTTAATTTCCCTCTTTACCTTTTTATCTAAAACTCAAATTAGCAAGTGTAGATTTTACCCTTTTTCCCCTTTTTCTTTTTAGTTAAAATTTTTACTTAGCATAAGTAACAAACATTCAAATTCCCTCCTTTCTAAAAACAAAAAAAAATTAATCCCTCAAAATAATTTGATTTTAATAATTTAATTGCATTTCTTACCCCTTTTTATCACATGTTTAATGATTATTATTATTTTCTTTTTTTCTTCTTCTTTTTACAAGTATCAATTAGACCTAGATTTTAATTTCTGAGGTTGGGTGAAGTTTTTATTAGGGAAAATTCTTCTTAAAACTTTCTCATCATATCATTCGTTCTAAGGCCATCCAAGTTTATTCACTTATTAGTTAACAATGCGACGTGCCCTTCAGGACGCACTAGATGATCCAAGGTTTCCACTCACCTCATTTTGTTTCCCTTACACTGCGTGCCCTTCAGGACACACTACGTGCTCCAAGGCTGCCACTCACCTCTTGACAGACCTGGTAGACATCAAAAACCCCTAGAGTCAATAATTTTCTAGGTGATCTTGTGGGAGACTAATGACCTCTAAGGAATAAGACCTCTTCCTTATAGAGGGCCCCTTAGAATCATCGTGAGTGACTATCGAATTCTTCCCTCATGACATCAGGGGTCTTCTCGAACTAGGTAAATAGTAACCTATAGTTTGAGCCATGGCAGGAGTGCTAGTAGGTTGTGTGAGGGTTGTTGTCCACACCTCTCCCTCAAAATATTTGGTTATTGTGTGTGACCCCTCTACTCCACATGTGAGTTTGGTCGACACGTTATCGTCTTCCTACATCATCAACAAATCATGTCAGAAATAAAATCCATAATCATAACATCTAATCATACATGCACATATGTAATATATACAAAAATCAAACACCAATAGTCCACTCCCTGACTCGATCCAGAGTCCAAGGGTTTCATCGATGCCTCTGCATCCTCGAGGTCCAAAATCCTATAGACTTAGGAGAATCGAGTCAATAACACATGTCTATATCAATACAAAAAAATAACATGTCATCATATCCATAATGCCTCATAATGATAATCAAATTACCAATAGTATAATAATTTGGATCACTTGCAAGCAAGTGTCCTCAAAGAATAAGTTCACTCAGTGCATGCAAGAGAGGGATGTTACATACACCTCCTCTTCATCTAAAATTCATGCCGAAGTTTCACAGTATATAAGTGCCAAAATAATGTGTATCATAGTGTGATAAGTCTATCTATAAAAAAAAAATGGAAACTGTTGGCGCATATCATATGTGTCATCCCAAGTCGTTGTCTGTGGACTATAGTTGTCCCACTAGACCTTGACCTGATCTACGAATTGATGTCATAGCTATCGAATGCGATGATCCAGTATGGGGATCGACTCAGCCGTGAGTGCCCCCTTGTTTGATACCTGCAAAGAACTCATGTCAGTAACATGTGTCGGATCAGTAATATAATGTCTCAAAACAGATACATGTAAAACATCGTGCATACGCCTCAAAGAATCAGACAAAGCTAGTCGATAGGACATGGGCCCCTTTCTCTCCAATATCTCAAAAGGTCCCACGAACCTGGGAGAGAGTTTATATCCCTTTTCAAACTTTATCGAACTCTTAAGAGGTTTCACCCGCAAGAAGCCTCGATCACCAACTTCTTAACTACGACTAGACAGTGTGCATTGACATAACTCTTCTATTGATCCTCCACTTCTTTGATTGTTTGTCTTATGGTTTTCATTTGATATTCTATTTCTTGGATCACTTTTGGTCCCACCAAGACCCTATCCTTAAGCCAATCCAAACTCAAAGGCATTCGACATGGTCTCCTATAAAGGAACTCGAAAGTTGCCATCTTAATGGTGCTTTGGTAACTATTGTTATATGTGAATTCTACCAGTAAAAAGAATTATTCCCAATCCTTATGTTGGTCCATCACGTACATACACAAAATGTCTTCCAAGACCTGTTTCATTCATTCAGTCTTCCCATCAGTCTCTAGGTGATACGTAGTAGTAAAGTTAAGTTGGGTCCCCAAGGCCTCTTGGAAACTAGTCCAAAATCATCCAATAAACATTGATCCTCTATTGGATATAATATTATTAGGTATTCCATGCAGCCTCACAATATCCCTRATGAAAACTCTATCTAGGTCTAGTGACTGATACRTCATACGCACATGAATACAATGTGAACTCTTCGTCATAGTGTTGACTACCACAAAAATCGAGTTGTGTCTCCTTGTCGTCAGTGGAAATCCAACAATGAAATCCATCGAAATAACTTCCCATTTTGATTCCAGAATAGTGTGTGGTTGTAGTAATTTTGTTGGATGTCTATGTTCAGCCTTTACCATCTTACATTCTAGACATTTGGCCACATAGTTAACTATGTCTACCTTCATCCCTTTCCAGAATAATAAGGGTTTAAGGTCTTCCCTAATCTTCGTGACTCGTGGGTGAGCCATGTACACTTCTCTATGAGCCTCGTTTAGGATCAAACTCCTCAAATCGTCGTTCGGTCATATGCAAATTTAATTTTTAAACCTCAATAATCCATCTTCATAAAACATAAATTCTTCATATCTTGGTACCATCATTGTGTTTTGTTCGATAAAATCCTTGACCTCTTTGTACCAGTCATCGTCGCATTGTAAGGTTAGAACCTTTTCACATAGACTCGTATGAAGTGGCAACATTGAAAAGATGCGGGGTCTTTGACTCAATGCATCTATCACTCGGTTCACTGTTCCTTTTATGTAAGTAATCTCGAAATCATACTCGCTAAGCAATTCTGACCAACATTGTTGTCGCGCGTTCAGGTCGCTTTGCGTAAATATGTGTTGTAGTCCATAGTGGTCCATTTTTAGTTCAAATTTTTTTCCAATAAGGTAGTGTCTCCAAACTTTTAAGGAATATACAATGGCTAATAACTCCAAATCATGTGTCGCATAGTTCTCCTCATGCCTTCTCAATTTCCTCGAGATGTAAGGATCACTCGACTATCTTGCATCAAGACTCAACCTAAGCCTTCCTTGGATGCATTAGTTCATACCAATAAGTCTGCATCCATGTCAAGGACCCTTAGTATCGGTGTCAGTGTCAACATATCCTTGAGCCACCTAAATGCCTCCATGCATTTTTCGGTCCAAACAAACTTCTTGTTCTTCTTCTACAATTCTGTGATCGAATTTTCTATCTTCAAAAATCCCTCGACGAACTGTCGATAGTATCCTACTAAACCCATGAAGCTACGCACTTCCGCAACATTCGTCAATGTAGGCCATTCCATAATAGCCTTGACCTTTGTTGGATCCATGGAAATACCTTCATTGGAGATGACATGCCCTAAGTAGTGAATCTTCGATTGATAAAATGAGCATTTGGACAACTTACCATACAATTTGTGATCTCACAGATACTGTAGTACCAAGCACAAGTGCTTGTCATGATCCTCCATCATCCGAGAGTAAATCAAAATATCGTCAATGAATACTTGGATGAACTTGTCTAAGTACACGTGGAACACCCCATTCATAAAACTCATAAATACCCCTAGGGATTTTTCCAGTCCAAACAGTAAAACAGTAAAAGCGTAATGTCCAAACCTCTTCTTAAAGATAGTATTAGGGAGTCCATCCTCCTTGATATGTAACCGGTGATACCCTGATCACAAATCGATCTTTGAAAACACTGTATCACCCTTCATCTAATCAAACAGATCATCAATCCTCGATAATGGATATTGATTCTTGATTGTTTCCTTGTTCAATTGACGGTAGTCAATGCAGAGTCTCCACGACCCATCCTTATTTTGTATGAAAATAGTAGGCATGCCCCATGGTGACACACTTGGATGTATAAGTCACAGGTCCAACAAATCCTTCAGTTACATTCTCAACTCCTGTAACTCTGGGGTCGACATCTGATAAGGCGTTCTAGCTATCAATTCAATTCTCTGGTTTTAGGTCTATGGTAAACTCCAATTCCCTCTCCGGTAGCATCCCAGGTAACTCCTCTAGGAAGACATCCACAAACTCTCTCACCATTGGAAGGTGTTCTATACCTTCCTCTACTCCCTTTTCATTTAATGCAAGGATCACATAAATATTACACGCCTTGCGCATGCTCTTTCGTAGCTACAAGGAAGAGATGAACCTCAGGGAAACTCCCTGGTTCCGACCTAAAATCATGCATCTATGTCCCTCATCATAAAACAAGATTAAACATTTCATCGTACAATTGAGTATCACCTCATGTGATTCCAACCAGTCCATACCAATCAAAACATCATAATATCATAAGATAATGATGTATAGGTTGTCCCTAGTGACAAAATCTTTGAGGTTAAGGGTACAACCCATAACCTTTCCTCCAACCTTTTGTTTTGCTCCCGAATCCATCCCTACAAAGATAAAATCATCCTGTTCGACTGCCTTTACCTTAATTATTTTTAATGTTGCACCAGAAATGAAACTCTCGATAGCACCGAGATCTATCAAAATACTAAGGGTCTGGTCAACGACGATACCTGAAGTCTTGAGCATAGTTGACTGGTGCTCTGCCTAGTGGTTATTCATCGCTGCATGAATCCGATGGGCCTTGCCCAAATCTCCCATGTTAGTGGGTCCGGATGATCCAGATGCTCTAGTCCTCTCCATTGGGTAGTCACACTAGTAGTGTGGCTCCCCACATGTCCAACACCCCTTCTTCAGTCTAGTACTCCTGGTACCCGAAGTAGAAATTGATGGCCCACCGCCCTGGAATCCTCATCTATTCTACTAAGCAAGCCTAAATTGTTGTTGTTGTTGTGGTCGACACTATTGTTGATGTTGTGGTCCCCAATAAGGTGTCCGCTATTGAGGCATTGGTCCCTGAGGTGTTGTGAAAGTGGATCCTCTCTGGAAGCCACAATACCCTGGTATTTCTCTAGCTGGTGTTTGATGCTACTGGGCACTAGATGACACCTGCCCTGTTGGTCTTTCTGGAGTCTTTCTCTGACCCCTGCTGATAAGATCCTCCTCTTCTATGAGGGCCTTCTAGACAACATCATGCAAGATCTAAGGCATCAAAATCCTAACCTTTACAAGTATGATGACATTAAGGCCGAACAAGAACCTTTTGACCTTAAGTTTCTCAATATTAATATGTGGATCATACCGAAGAAACTCCATAAAATGAGCCTCGTACTTGGGCATCATACCACTGCCCTGTCGTAAGGCATTGAACTCAATGAGATGATGCTCAATGAATTCATCTGAAATATACCTCTCTCGAAACCATTCCTCAAACAGTTCCCATGACATGTCTTCGACAACCATGTTCAATTATTGCAGGAGCATCTTCCACCATAGAAGAGCGCTCCCCTTCAATTGAAATACCTCCATGTAGACCTTCATGTTGGAGGTATAGTTGCGAAGTGAAAATCACATCGCCATATTATCCAACCATGCCTGGGTGGTTGCGCCATCTGGGGAACCAAAGAACTCAGGAAATTTTACCTTCTCAAGTTCGTGGTGAATGCTCCCAGTATCGACCGGAGCACACGGTGGACCCTCAGGGGGTGTTGGTGCCCTGGCCTCATATCTGTTCAAATGGATGATCATTACCTCGGACATGCACTAAAAAGACCTCATTAGCCCAACCACATCACCCACCACTATCTGCTCCTGCCCAACTACCTGTTCATCTCCTTGGGGGTTAGACCCCTCAGGCATGGATGCTATTGGAGGCATCGCACCTCCTCCCCTAGCACCCCATCATTTTCCTTCGTGGAATCCTCTACCATGATTACCTACATGAATGCAAGTCAACTTAATTAGCAACATTATAATAAAATATAATATTAGCAAAAGCTGAAGTGTTCCCAAGTCACAGGTTGAACCTGCTCTGATACCATATGTAATGACCCCAAATCATTATGACTAAAAGAGAAGTAAAGAGTGCACAATTTTTTTTATTTTTCTTTTGTTTTTAGGAAAGAAGGAAATGACGAAAAATTTAACCACACAACTGGATGATGAACACCATGCCAGCAAAACAAGAAATAGACAACAACAACTCTACACACTAGCACATCGAGAAATTGGGAGAAACATGCATAGATCAAGAAAGAGACAACCTCTCACCCAACACATAACACAGTGATGCCTACAAGATAGGGACAACATCCACAATCCTGACACAATGGTCTCGACGACCAATAACTAGGACCTCTATGGCGCGCGACCAAACACATGAAGGCGTTATAACCCAATTGCCAACAACAAGCTTACAATGGAAAAATACACCTACCATGGGAAGCACAGACTCCAGCTAGGACATCATTTGCCTCTATCGAATAGGGCGCACCATGATCCCCTCATCAGGAATCATGTCTTTCCTAGATGATAGGCACAACAATAACCTTCACGCAAACATATCCTATCTGGACCAAAGACTCAAGATAAATCCACGCACTAGGAGACTGAAATAGATGAGAAGAAGACAATACCCACATATCCCAACAACAGGTCGGCAAGATGTAAGATGAGCTCTCTCAAAATAAAATTTCCCAGCTATCTGAAAAGGTTTGGTTCCTACAAGGAAAACCTGTGGGGTGGAACAACTATGGCCAACCACTAAATCAATTCTCCTTAAGGCACAAGTCTATGCTATTGCATCAACAATGATATGAACATGATGCAATTGACACTATTTAGAGACAAGGCACCATCATGTACCTGGAACAGTCTTTAAAAAGGTAAAAGCATTCAGTGATAGATATAATATTAACACTATTTAATTTTTACATATCATTTTGAATGACTATGTCAACCCTCTTGATTTATTTAAACTTAAATAACCCAAGGATATTTCGGGTGAACCAACTCTCCAATTTATTCAATATGGTTGAACCCCATCCCCTATACCATCGCATCGATCTACAGGTGAATTTTCATCATTAATCAAAATATCCTTAAACAACATAATGATAAAATTCATATTAAACGTTATCCTTTTAAAAAACACAATTCCATTAATATCATTAACAACTTACGATAAAATTGAAAAATGATATCATGTTAAACAACATAATTCCATTAATATCATTAAATAGGAGAACGATATAATTCAATTAACATCGTTAAAAAACATCACTATAAACTCAATTAAAAAAAATTGCCTTAAAACCATATCACTATCAAGGCAACACTGTATTTTAGCCGTAATTTGTTGTCCATTGGACATGCAACATAATATTTCATTGTGTTTTACATGCATGATCTAACTGTCTGTTAACACATAAGTTATTGAATACAAATACTATAAAATATATGATCATTGACTATTTGATTTATGTGTAGATATACAAATAAACCTACGACTATCCTTCAATAATTCACTATCAACCAATCATTGTCCATGGAGTGAAAGGATACGCAGACTATGAATTTGTTGTCCAATAAGACGGATTTAATACTAAGTAAGGGAATTAACCGGTTATCATTACATAAATCATTGACAAGGCGTAGTTAAACAGAAGATACAACAAAGATATGAAAAATCGGATTTAAGTAGGCAAAATCGCAGAACTATATCTATAAATGATTGCAAGGTTTAACATAGGTTGATGTTGAGTTATAGGATAAATTCGATGTGTACTTAGACATCACAGGGATCCACATTAAATCGTTGAACGAATATATTAAATGTACAGTAAAAAATGTATTGATATGCAGTCTTATAAAGCACATGCATTGATATAAGTTAAAGTTAGCATGCAACCAGAAATAAATTCCCTGTCTATTAAAGTAAAAACATAGGTGTAACATAACAACAGAGTCAAAACTTAAATTCACATTTGAATTGGCTATAATCATTCTTAGGAAACTTGTAAGTAGTTAAAAAAAATTCATTCATTATGTAATTGGGTGGCTATGAATTCAAATGACTAGATAACTCACGGTCAATAGTAAATGGCTACCCATTTCACAATCAAATAGGAAAGGAAAAATGTTTCCATGCAATGGGAAGCTGTCAAATAATGAATTAATCACCGTCACCATAGTTTAAAAGAAAAACTGACATTCAAGTGGACAACGCTGAGAATTTTCCACTCAAGAGCTAGGGACGGTCATGAAATCATAGAGAGAAGGGACGACTAATACACAGAGGTATTCAACGTGAGAAAGCACAACACAATCAATCAACTAGGAACAATCAACAAGGGAACGGAACTGGGCAAAAACATGCTTCTCTCATCATTCATGCACAGAAAAGTAGGACATTAGGATCTATAGGTCTATTAACACCGAAGTGGCGATCGTCGATCCGGCTCATGGCCATATTCTCAAGTGTGGAATAATGATCTAGGGATGAGGACAAAGTAAAAAAAACAACTCTTCACAATAAATCAATAAAACCAACATGACATTCACAACATTCAAGGATCGATTGCCAAGGGAATCAAGTCAAGAAGTGAGAGTAAAGTCATGATGATTTTAAGTTTTGGGTTAAAACGCTAAGTAAACACTTTTCTTTACACAATAACAATACAGAAATGAAAGTGCAAGATCACTAGTAAACTAACATGAAAAATAAAATCATGTGTACTATTAGCACTAGGAGTCACCTTCAGATTGCATGGAAGGCAAGCCCAGTACCCATCAAGTTGTAAGTGAATGTAAGGGTGTTTAAATGGTCAAATGGAAAAGGACTCAAGTGATAATGTTCTAACTTAGATAATAGGGATAGCATGCACCAACAATTAAGGTCTTGTCTAAATTCAATCAGTAGTTTGGGAGTAAGTATGAATAGAGGGAAGACTTGAATGAGAGAAGTGTAGGGGTTGTTGTAAACATCAGGTCAACAAAATCCTAAGGAGGAAAGTTTCTTAACAAAAGATCTTCTTGAACTGAGAAACTAAGGAAGCTAAATAAACATCCTGATAACATAATGATCAAACATCCATCATAGCACAACCACAATCATTCATGTGAATCATTCAAAGCATGAACATTTAGCATCAAAAGAAAATAGACTGAAAGAGAGGGTGATTTCTATTAGTAAAAAAGTTTTAAGTTTAGTACATCACTAGATCACAGTTACTTCATCAAAATGTTACAGTATAAGGGAGCCTTTCTCAACAATTTGCAGCTACTAAATCAAATGATATATCTACTTATAACAAAAGGGAGGCAATAGCTGGAAGTACGAGCTGGCCTCCTTCCCTTGAAAAACTCTAAACATTTATTTGATATAACCACCGGTGTTATAGAATAGGAAAATGTTCGTGACTAATCCAACAAAATTTCAAATTAATTTGATTCCCTTTTGCTGCATAGCTTCTTCTTTTCCATGTGTCTTTCAAAGCATGTGGTTGTGTTCATGATGCCAGTTTTTGCTTCTCCATCCTTCTTCATCATCAATTTATCCAAAAGTTGTTAGTTTGGTCCTCCTAGATCACTGGTCTTTATTGGCAGCTTCCTTGTGTAGAAAATTTGGGTAGCGCACTACAAGGAGAAAAGATAGCACCTATAGGTAGCGTCACTGTGCTACATATCTGTATAGACTCTGCTCTCTTTCCAATATTGGGTAGCTTCATTAGGTAGTGCCTCTGTGTTGTGCCTGTGTGCAAATTATTTTCCCTCTGTGAAATATTAGGTAGTGCCATTGGGTAGTGCCTCTGTGTTGCGCCTATGTGCCAATTATTTTCCCTATGTGAAATATTAGGTAGAGCCACTTACGCTGCATTTGTGTGCAGGTTTGGGTAGCATTACAAAAATGCAACGCCTTCAATCCTTTAACATTTCTACAGTATTTTGTGGTTTTTCATGATGACAAAACCATTTTAATCAAGATCCTTGACTGCACAATAGGTTGTTCCTTCTATCGATGGGCAAGATAGCACTTAGCAAAAACCCAAAACCAAAATAGTTAAGCACTTAGAAGTCTGTATAGATGGCAGAGATAATATTTTCATATTGGTTAACCCTCCCAAAAATATACATCTTTAAAAATGGGGCTTACCGTTTACACGCTATTTTGTCATTTTGACACTTAACCTTATACTCTTTCTAGTAGAAAGAGGATCTTCAATTGACACAGTGGACTTCTTCTTCTTAGCATTGACAGGTTTCTTTGGTGTAGCTATGCTCTCCTTAGCTGTTTGTTTGTCATCTTCAATGGCATCTTCAACTAACACCTGTAGATTTCTTGTGGCTACCTCATCTTGAAAATGCTTCAGTTCTGCCTTTAGCTTCATGTTCTGAGATTGGAAACTTTTGTTCTACATGTAGATATTATTTAGCTATTTATGGAGGGGTTGAGCCCTTCTTGTTACAAACCTTGCCAATTCAAGGGTGTGACTATAGCCATCCATGAGCTCTTTCATTTGAGCCAAGTGGCCCTTATATTCTTCTTTAAGACGAGCTATTTCTTTTCTTGCATCTCTAAGTTGTTTGATAAGTCTTTTGTAGGTCTGACTGTCAGGAGGAACAATGGCCTATATAGTCTCACTAGGATTTTTCTCAGACTCCTCCTCCTCCTGCATGGGAAGTGTCTTATCTACCTCATCAGGTTCCTTGATGGCTTTACTTTTATTGTTCTTTCTTAGCACAAGGGTTTCATCTTTTCTTTCAACAGGATTCTTAATGTCTTTCTCAGAGGTTTCATATTTACTCTCCAAAGGTATTTTAGTACCATTATCCTTAGCCTTTTTTAAAGGGGTTTCATGTTTCCCTTCAATAGGCTGAGAACTACCTTTTGTTGGACAACTGAGAGGGGGGGGTGTGAATCAGTTGTAACCTTTATTAAACAATTATTCTTATTTTAAACTATTTCCAGATCACTCAATGACAATCACAATAATACAGGGAAGTAAGCACTAGACCATTCAGCATCACTCACACATATGAGATACACAGAGACAAATATTTCCTTAGGAAACCCATAAAGGGTTAAAACCTATTCTTATTTATATGATAAGTAATCTATACATTCTTTACATTATCATACATATGAGAACCAACTCATAATGAGGCTACAACCTCTGTTTTGCAAGTTGCTACTTGCTGAGAGCACCAACTCTCTGGATTCTCTAGCACCAACTAGAAGGAAGCACCAACTCCCTTGTTTCTCTAGCACCCACTAGAAGGAAGCACCAACTCCCTAAGTGTTCCAGCACCAACTGGATGGAAGCACAAACTTCCAGTCACACAGGCACCAACTTGCATAACAGAGAATGAAAGTTCTCCCTTGCACCACCCTGCCACCCGGGTTTCTCTGGATGCAACCAGATGGAAGCTACAACTCCCTGTGTTCAAGCACCCACTTGAACATCTAAGGACAACATTCGTCCCTAGAACCTCCCTATCACCCTAAAATATAAATCTTTTCTATTATTACTTATTACAACGATATAAATTTCTTCAATGGCTTACTGGTCTCATTACTGTTCTGCTACACTGTGCTGCTTTGTATGCATCAACATCTTCTGCACACTCCTTGCGCTTTCTGTTCTTTTTCCTTTTATGCTCTATGTGCCATGTCCCTTCAATGCACCATTCCCCTTCTGTACATTTCTGTTGTTTTTCTCTGTGTCCTTCTTCACACCTCAATCACACTCAACAACAACATCCATTTCTTCTTTGTTCAACATTCTTATACTCTATGTGCACCTGTGCATGCAATCTTGTTCTTGCTCTTGGATCCTCTCCATGCCCAATCTCCTCCACATTGGTGTGTTTTCTCCACTTCACTCTTCCACAACTATCCCATCTTCTATGTGTCATGTTTTATCTCTTTGTTCTGCATCTCCTACTCATTGTGAGTGCTCTTCTTGATCATCATGGTAATTCTTCATCTTCTCTAGTAGTTTCACCCATGAATCCATCATCACTCGGTGTTATATCGAGATTCCTCAACTTCTCTGGTAGTTGAGACTCTTCATCTTCTCTATCATAGACGATCTCATCCTATGGAAGAAACCATCATTTGTTTCTAGCAGTTACATTGTGAAGTGCAACAATATCCCTCTGATCTTACTCAAATTCATCTACACTATTGAATTGACTTCATTGAATCTTGCATTCATTTTTCCATTTCTCACTTCAGCATTTCAGGATCCCCGTGGTGAAGATTTCATTACTCTCCATGTCCTGATCCCTGAAACTCCAAAATGGAGCTTGTCTATGCTATCTCCTTCCTCCATCTTCTATTGATGTGACCAATGGATGTGACCACAGGCTGAGCCAAAATGTGTTTCACATTTCGACATTTCGACAATTTGACAATCCTGTTGTGAGGATTCTCGACTCTCCAAGTCGCAATCTCTGAAACTCTGAAAAAAGGATCTTAGTTGGACTAGCTTTGATCATTTCAACATTTTGTATTTCAGCATTTCACGATTTCACATGTCACAAATTCTTGTTGCGATGCATCTCGAATCTCCAAGTCGTGATCCCCGAAAATACGAAAAAGGAGCTTAACTCTTCGAACTCTTCTCTATAGTTATTTGATGATGTGATCACCGGCTATGACCACAACCTTATTCAAAAACTACATTTCGCAATTTTTCATTTTGGCACTTCAGGACTCCTATGATGAAGAGTCTTGGGTCTTGATTCCTCCATCTCTCGATATCCGAAACTGTCCTCCTACTTTCAAGATTTTGGCATTTCGCATTTCACGATTCTGAGACTCCTGATGATGAAGAGTCTTGACTCTTCCAACTCTCGGTATCCGAAATTGTCCTCCTTCTTCCAGGATTTTTGCATTTCTCATTTTGTGATTCTTGGACTCCTGATGATGAGGAGTCTTGACTCTTCCAACTCATGGTATCCAAAACTTCAAAATGGAGTTATTTCCCGGTTTGTAAAACTCTTGTTGATGTGCCATATTTGGGATTTCAGGATTCCATATTTTTCAACTCCAGGACTGCTATGTTTAAGAGTCTCAACTCTTGACTTCTCAATCTCCCGGTATTCGAAACTCTGAAATGGAGTTGGATCAACATATTCTGGCATTTCACATTTCGTTGTTTCGACATTCTTGTCTTGAGTTTCTTCCTTGACTCCTCCAATGCCTGGTATCCGAAACTACGAAATGGAGTTACCCTTCTTGCTTGTCCATGCAATTATCCCTATGTTGTTGATCTTCCTTGCCTTCCTGTTTTCCATCAAATAAACAAGCACACTCTTGCACTCTTCATGCACCTATGCACTATCTTTTATGAGCTTACATTGTCCCTGTTTTTCCATCGCTGCATACTCTGATATTCCCATCAATGACAAGCACACCTGCCTAAAAACATGCCAACAATCTCCCCCTTTGGCATTGATGGCAACCCTGAATGAGTGCGCTAAACTGTTTGGACCTCCAATTGTAGCATCCTATCTGGACCACTCGTTTTCTCCCCCTTTGACATCAATGTCAAAGAAAACATGCTCCCCCTGAGCTGTTGCAGTATTTTTAGGAGGTATTAGATATTCATTCAATACTAAACTCCCCCTAATAGGATGGACTCTCTTAGGTGTGAGACAGGATGACACCTAGCTTCTATCGGAGATATTCAAATGGTGTCTTGGCTAGAGGTTTAGTAAATATGTTTTCAATTTGTTCTGTAGTTGGAATGTAATGTACTTGAAAAACCGCATTGGTGACCTACTCTCTCACAAAATGGTATTTTATGGGAATATGCTTGATCTTGGAGTGGAGTATAGGATTCTTAGACACATTGATGGCACTAGTGTTATCACAATGAATTGGGATCGGTGCTACGTATTTTACCTCCAAGTTTGCAAGTGTTTGAATCATCCATAATACCTGAGTGCAACAGGTAGCAACAACAATGTACTCTACCTTTGTAGTCAATAAAGAAATGGAACTTTGTTTTTTACTAAGCCATGCTACTAATGAGTCACCTAGGAAGAATGCTCCTCCACTGGTTCTTTTTCTCTCATCAACACAGTTTGCCCAATCTGCATCTGAATAAGTAGTTAACTGAAAATTCTGATTTCTAGGATACCATAGACCATAAGTCATTGTTTCTTTCAAATACCTGAATATCCTTTTGAAAGCTAGCAAATGACTCTGTTTAGGTGCAGACTAATATCTTCCTACCATTCCAACAACATGCATTAAGTCTGGGCAAGATGTTGTGATGTACAACATGCTGCCTATCATTGACCTATATGAACTTTTATCAACATCAGGTGAGTCATCATCCTTTCTTAATTTGCATCTAGTTACCATAGGTGTTCCCATAGGTTTAGAATCTTCCATTTGAAACCTTGTCAACATTTCTATTAGATATTTTTCTTGAGAAATAAACATCCCTCAGACCTCTGAGTAATTTGCAGACCAAGAAAAAATGACAGTTCACCTATCATAACGATTTCAAACTCACACTCCATGGCAGAAGCAAACCATTTTACCAATGAATCCTTATTACATCCAAAGATGATGTCATCTACATAGACCAACACAATGAGCAAATCATCACCCTCTTTTTGATATATAGATTGTTGTCAATTGTTCCTCTCTTGAACCCTTTGTCTTTGAGATATGTATCCAGTCTGTGATACCAGGCACAAGGAGCTTATTTTAACCCATATAAAGATTTCTTCATCTTGCATACTAAGTCAGGCTTATCAAATAGTTTGACACCCTCTTGTTGTTCCATATAGACTTCTTCATTTAAATCTCCATTTAGAAAAGATGACTTGACATCTATTTGATAGACTTTAAACCTGTTATGACAAGCATAGGCAAGAAATATTCTGATAGCTTCTAACCTTGCTACGAGCGCAAATGTTTCATCGAAATCCAGTCCTTCTATTTGAGCATAGCCTTTACAGACCAATCTTTCTTTGTTCTTGACAACTTGTCCCTACTCATTCAACTTATTCTTAAAGATTGATTTGGAGCTAATGACATTTTTACCTTCAGGTCTATGAACCATCTCCCACATATTGTTTTTCTCAATCTAGTCAAGTTCATCATTCATTTCTTTAACCCAATGGTCATCTTTGCTAGCTTCATTAAAATTCTTGGGTTCTAGCATGGATATGAAAGCTATATGTGATTGTTCGGTGTTTCTGATTAGCTTTCTCCTGGTTTGTACACCTTTGTCTTTTTCACCAATTATCTAACTTGCAGGATGATTCTTCTGAGTGATTCTTGAGGAGGAATTTGAAGTTTTCTATTGATTTGAGTCTATCTGAGTATCTTTGTTTTCATCTGATTCAAAGTCTTCAT
Organism: Picea engelmannii; assembly: GCA_009831015.1. Lineage (NCBI taxonomy): Eukaryota > Viridiplantae > Streptophyta > Pinopsida > Pinales > Pinaceae > Picea > Picea engelmannii. The sequence goes on from ML820558.1 coordinate 49,284, forward strand.
T